>DWPV01001066.1:0-22706 GCA_018251915.1 Urbanus proteus proteus | reverse complement strand
TTTTTTTTACTCAATGCATATGAAAGTATACACGATACCTATAACGAAAATGCAATTAAAAAATTTTTTGTCTGTCTTTCTGTCTGTCTGTTTGGCTAGCTGAAGGTAGTAGCTAGAGGACAGCTGAAGGTCTAAGGCGTAACATAGACTATTTTAATTTTTGAAAAATCCATTAACGCACGCTCGCACGCGGGATAGCGGGATGACATTTATGATCAAATATGTATTCTTTTTTACTTTTTAAATGCGAGTGAAATCGCGGGGTTTAGCTAGCATAGTAGCAGTATATGATTTTTTACGTTATCTTTTTACCTTTACTTTGAATTTAGTAACATATTTTCTACTAGTGAGTTTGTCCTGGTTTCAAAATCTTGCTCTACATTCCCATGTGGTGTAAATTACTCTTCATTTGATCCGGCTAATCTTTTGTTGCCCTGTTGAATCCGTTCCAGATCTCTGGGAGATACTCGTATTAATTATAAAGTTTTAAATCTGTTTCTATCTTAGAGAATAGAAATAGAAAAACAACCTTATTTTTACATCATTCCAATGCGCTTACATGACCGCATTCATGACATTAAATAGATGATTAAATCAGTAAATAAAACACTAACTACATATAAAGGAAAACCCATCTTCTAAAATACTAGTTGTCTCCTTCAAGTACAAAAATAATCTAAAAAGTAGGCTGTATAAATTCACAGGCTATCGTTTAAATTTATAATAACAAGATATAAGGTGTATCAAAAGAAGTTTGCATTACCAAATCTGAGGTTTGCGATAAATTACTAAAATCACAGACTAGATTCTAGGAATTTAGTTATTGAGCGTCTTTTCACAGTGAATCGTATTCTGTGTTCTTATTTATTAATTAACGAAAGATATTGACGTTTCTTTTTACGGGTATCTATTTCAAATATAAAACGTTTTTAGAGACATCTTGTATGTATTCAAATAAACAAATTTATTTATTTAGCATATTGGATATCTCGACTGATATCTACAGCTATCATTTGAATAGTAGGTACCTACTCATCATTTCTGATGTATTTTCTCTTTGATGTTTTAGATAACAAGGCGACATGAAGATTCCAAAAAATATATTTCCCTATTTCTCAGAAAATCGATCTTTTAACGAAAGGAAAAAATGTAGGCGTAATAAAACATCCAAAATTTTTTTTGACATTTTATTACACCTACACGGTATCATGAGAATCAAAAACCGCCCACGGCCTCTGAAATTATATCAAACTTGCCTTTTAAGAGAAACCACGAAACAAGGCGATGCGTAGGACAATCATAACATCGTACAGACCTCGCTGCGTATTAAATGTCGAAAGGCAATGTTATAGCTGGCTAATGACGTGGGTGTTACAGGGCTCCAAGACAAACCCCACCTTATTCTAAGGATGTAACGTACAATTTCGTTTCCAGAACCTTCTCACGTGGATCCGACGGTGGATTCGTGACATTTTGGTAAACTGTCGTACGTAAGGTTAATAGACCCTAAAGGGTGCAATTGATGGAACAAAGCCGGATTCCACTCGGAAGTGATAAACTGGGTTTAATTGTTTATCCGGAGTTTGTCAACCTTCGTAAACATGAAGACAATGCACCTTCATTTTATTGTTTATTTGTACGATCACAATGCTTACATTACGTCATAATTATGTTAGGGTAACGTACCTATCTACACGGTGTTAATGTACAAACAGATTAGTGTTTAAATCTATTGTATTTCAATGATAATACTGCGAAAGTTTAGTGGAAGCTATATAAGTACATGTATAAGGATATTAAGCACCTTTAAATTCGCCGCAACCCTTTTTATGTCCCACTGCTGGGCACAGGTCTTCTCCCACAACTGAGAGAGGCTTGGAGCATACTCCAACACGCTGCTCCAATGCATGTAGGTGGAGGGGAGTTGCCAACCAGTGTCGAATGTTTTCAAACCGCCCATGAAGTCTCCGACAAGGTTTAACGACTGCTATCCAATGATAACAACCGGGACTTTGCCACTAGCGGTCACCCATCCATTTACCGACCGCGTCTGACGTTGCTTAACTGGTAGATCAGTTAAGATCTACGCAACCCGCGGGACTATGCGCGCCACGTTTACTGGTTACTGATGATAAAAAAGTACAAACATCGGTTAATTCCCCACTTAGAACTACGTCACCCTTTTAGTCCTCAAACGTAGTAAACATCTGTAGTTCTTAGATGAAACACGGATATAGATAAAATCTCTGTTATTTAAGAAATTAGTAAAAAATGACAAGATCGACTTTCCGTCCAAAGTTCCGTTACTCATGACTATCTATCAGCAATCCTAACCTCTCCATTCCGCAACAATATTAAAAATAATAAAATGTTCAGTCATAATACAGTAAATAAATGTACTTTTATTTTCTGGGCCATTGCTATTAATAAGGTTCTGCTCTAAAGGGTGTGAAATATATTAAATTATCCTAAAAAGCAATTTCAGGCCTTAGACCTATTACAATACTCTATTACCTGTGACCCACCGAAGGACTCAGGTAATTGATAATACATTGACACATACGTTTTGTTGTGAGCTTGAGTGAATAACACTTCATTTATATAAAAGACTTGTTGATCCCCGCGGTTTCACCCGCGTTAATAAATAGTTATATATCTGAACATGGGTAGCCCCTCGCTCTCCCGCGACGGCGGCCACATGTTACGATTTAGACCTTCAGCTATATTTTAATGAAAGTCACGTCAAAATCGGTCCAGCCTTTTAGAAGATTACCTCAACGAAACAGACAGATAAAAAATGAAAATGCATAAATATTTAAACATTCCCGTCTTTGCAACATTCTTCATTACTGCTCCTCTCCTATTAGTCATAGCTATAGGCTATATGATGTTATATAGCCTATAGCCTTCCTCAATAAGTAGACTTTGAAATATTAAAATAATTATTCAATACGAAGTACAACAAACTCTTCCACTTCATAATATTAGTATAGAGATATACATATCACGGTTTCTGTAAGCAGCATCCCTACCTATAGAAAGTATTGGGGATTTGTCTTCCATTGTTGACGGAGCTGGTTAACGCAACATCCGGACGTGATATCCGGAGACAAACACATTGTGCGTGCTGGTATTACATTAACGCCAATTGGAATGCCGGGATGAACTCTATTGTACTTCTTTGGGCTTTATCACAGGCTTGTGGCCACTTACCATCAGGTTGACTGTATGGTTATTTGCTATTTTAAACTTATAAAAGACTGTTCATGTAAGTAGTAGTTACCCTATAAAAAGAAAGTATTGATGATTTGACTTCTATTGTTGACGAAACTGGTTAACGCAAGATCCGGAGACAAAAATACTGTACTTTTGTCTTACAATAAAAAATGGATTTTGTTAGTAGCATCCCTACGTAAAGTAAGTATTGAGGATTTGTCTACCATTGTTGACGGAGATGGTTAACGCTATTTCCGGAGACAAACACATTGTGCGTGCTGGTAATACGTTAACGGCAAGTGTAATACCGGAATAAACCTTATTGGATTACTTTAAAATGTTTATTTTGGATCTACTGTAATTTTCGATATTATTTCGACATTTCATTATTATTTTGATATTCCGGCGTTTAAACTCGTATCTTCCTGAAACAAATAAGAAGCTGTTTCTTTTTAAGGTAAATAGCATGAAGAAAGAACCACTCACGGTTTGACTTCAGAAGCAAAACTTTTACTCCTATTTCTACCTGATAATGTGTTAAGAGCTGTTGTATTTTGATCTGAAATGAACATAATTATATTATTCGAGAGTTTTATAGAATGTCGGTACATAAATGCATTTGTGGTAGACCTGATGCTGAACTCTCATCTTATCTGGGATTGGTATTCATGGCTACTTAACAGCAGGTAGAATGCATGCTCATTTTTTTAAAACAAAATGCAATGGTATAGTCTCACTTAAGAGCAGCGCGGCCACCGATTAAATTATAGTTCCTACGCGGTCGTAAGTCAAGTCTACGGTACGGGCAATGCATCACTCTGTTTGAATAACTACTTGCGGAGTATATTGATCGCTCTTAAGTACCTAGTTTATCTTACAATATCCGTAGAAGTACGTAAAATAAATTACTGCCTTTTTACTTTTTTCGTTGAGCAATTTCGCCGTGACCACGATCCATACTGGATCATAATAACGGTGCATGTTGTAAGTTTATTGTGAAAAATATTTCAGTTAAACTAGTTACTTTCTGAGATAAAATTATTAAATAGAAACGTTTCTTTTAAACCTTAAATCGTCATGAAATAAAGAAAATTTAGATGTAAATGAAAAGTACCGTATTATTTAAGACGCATTCCACCATATACTACAATTGTAATCAAACAGAAGTCAAATACAACGATTAGACGACGAATCAAATAGAAATTTCACCTGAAGTCGATCATGCTCCTAAACTTTAGGTTTAAACTTCTCCATTAAATATTTATGCTTTACTACATTGCATAAAGTAAAAAAAAACAGCCATGCTAAATAAGTGCGATCCAAACACACATACCAGACATAATACAGATATGTACAACATAAAAATACTGTTGATAATTTGACCAATTGGTCTACTAATAGCATTGTATCCATGGATCGACATTGCTCTACAACCAGCTGTTTTATTTTCAATATACCGGCTTATTTTTGTGACTGCTGCTTCATTATCATAAAAATGTAGATCACATGTCTGCAATACCATAACTTACTTCCGACACTTAATCGTGATTGCGGTATGCGGGTCTCCATATAAACAGTCTGATGTATGGGTTCATACGAGCCCGAGGTGAGACGACCTATGACGCACGATGCATACACCACGATCCAAATATTACACATTGCTTCATTATACCAGTTTATTGTTAGGTAATACGTAGGGGCGATGTTGCTTTCTAATACGTGAATACTTGATATATTATTGTTTATATATGTTACTTAATAGTGTTTGATTACAGCTTATTTAAATAATTTCTAGTTATTAGCGATGTTACATTTAAAATACACATTTATTTTACAATTACACATACATATACCGCACCAACCACAAATAATACTGATGATAATTTGCTATTAACAATTCCATTAATGGTTCGAGTTTTGCTTAGCAACTGAACATTTTGTTTTCAATATACTGGCACCTTACAACTGTGACCGTTCCTACAATATCATAAAAATGTAGATCACATGTGTAGTCTGCAATACCATAACTTACTTCCGACACGTAATCGTGATCGCTGTATGCCGGTCTCCGTTTAAACAGTCTGATGTATGGGTTTGTACGAGCCCGAGGTGAGGCGACCTATGACGCACGATGCATACACCACGATCCAAATATTACACATTGCTTCATTATACCAGTATATTGTTAGGTAATACGTAGTGGCGATGTTGCTTCCTAATATACAAATACGTGATATTTTCTAGGAATTATTACATAATCATGCTGCATTATAAAACTTGTTACTATAATCCGTATTAATGTCGTATTAGCGGTATTGCTTTCTAATACTTTAAACACTGTATTTTACAATACATTGTTTTTTAGTATTATAATTATGAATGATGCATAAAATTTAATTTAATTATTTCAAAAATCATTAGTGCATAAACTCTTGCATATCAGATAAAATAAGTCGTAAGTAGTAGTTCGCTAGTAATTTAACGAAGAATTTATTTAGTACTTACGACTCGTATATTTTATTTTAGTCTACAAAATTACAGAGCTTTTAAAGTAACCGAAAATGTAACAGTGCAGCCTAGTTGACGTAGTCGTGGCAGCCAATAATTCTTTCAAGTAGTTCGTACAGCATGTCAGAGGAACTGCAAGACTCATACATCACAGCTTAGCCTCGTAGACCACGGAGTGAGCTAATCGCGATTAAATACCACTTAAAAGCCGTCCCATTAAATAACTACCTACTCTTTACGTAAAAGTTTTCTACGTGAAGTGAGTACGCTTATTAGCGAAAATGTCAAAGTCAAATGCTTTTCAGCTTCTAATTATTATGCTGTCATCTTCGGATAGGTGGCGTCTTTGTATTGATTTTTAATGAATTTGATGTCAACTTATTAAATATAGAAAAATATGTTTTTTTTTTCACTTAAGCAAGTGATGTAATGAGAGTATATATAGGTACTGTGTAAATACTCGAATCACTTAAATGGCCCCTGAGAAGTATACTAGCGCTTATTTTGTAAATATTTGTTAACCGTTATAGCCTACCTATATTAAAACGTATAAAATCCTTAAAAATATTAATATGTTATAATGAAATTGGTAACTTTGTTAGAAAAATAAGCATTTGAAATATTAACTAAACTTAAATATATAACTTAACCAAGAAATATTAATAAATAAATTAAAATAATACTTATAAATGAAATATGTCATCCAATACTCCTGCATGTGGCATAGTGCCGAGAACGCTAGCAGCGTTACCCCGCTGTACAGCGAGGCAGATTTTTTGGGCAAAATAACTGCCAGCCTTCTGGTCACCCGACTCGACGACATGTCTAACAAATTATTTCATATTAGCCTAATAGGCATGTAATTGGTATATTTTTTACTGACAATGATTAGAAAAAAATCTTTGAAAAAAAAATAACCTTTATTTTATTTATTTGTTCATGTATTCATTAACATTCATAGCAATAGCTACAGCGGCATTTTACCAAAAATAGATTCCATAACGCAATATTCATACAACAATTCAACAACATATCAAAGTTTCGTCTCCGAATATGATTATGCGGGAACCTTAAGTGAATTGCTTAACATGAACTCTCAAACTTGTTTTACAGTAAACGACTAGTAGTAACTTCGCTTTCATACAATCTCACTATTGTGTTCTCCGTAATTCTATCTCTCCACACATATTTGCATACGTAAACTACGCTGATGCTATGAAATAACTTTGTTAAGTTGACTTTAACTGGATGTATTTAATTCAATGTAATTCAATATTCGAGTTAGTGAGAATGTTTCTACTAATACATTTTAGAGTAGTAGCTATTATGCAGTACACTTGATCTATCTTATCATTTTACATAAAGTTACTGTCGCTAAAGGAAATTTTGTGAATAACATATAAATAGTAAATTTAATTAATAGCATTCTACTGTATCGTGGGTGCCATGGACACGCTAAGACGAACACACAATCCAGGCCCAGATCAGAAATCTAATTCTATACAGACATCCTTCTAGTCGGGATTCGAATCCAAAAACCATTGCGTCACAGACCAGTAACCGCTTTTCCACGCAGGTGGTCAAAATAAAGTCAGTGAATATTATTAATTAATAAAAAAGCAATACGCTTGGTATTGCTTTTTTATTTTAGCAATTATATGCCACTGGTGGAAATAACATACCTTCTATAACTGTTAGAGGCCTATTGACCTATTGGCATAGAAATATTTAGTTAGCTACCCCATGTTCATGTCAGTCCAACCAGTGAGTCAATCCGACAAGGCTTTGGCATTACACACAATACTATCCTATTATTACAATTCAATCAGGAGTGTATGCCAACGTTTCAAATCTCAAAATTACATTTGTGAGGCCAAGTAAAATCTATCTATCTGTATCTAAATGTCGTTTACAAGGCTATCACTCTTGTCGACAGCTTAACAACTACCGCTGTGCCCATCTAAGCATGCACAAGTAGTTGCCACAAGCGTCACTCAATTCCCGATCGTATTCATTGCTTAACTTTGCATACTACTATCCTATTATTACAATAAGTGTGTGCCTATGTTTCAAATCTCAAATTCCATTTGTGAGGCCAAGTAAAATTTATCTGTGCGGCTATCACGGTCGTTTACAAGGCTAGCACTGCCGCTTGTCGACAGCTTAACAACTACCGCTGTGCCCATCTAAGCATGCACAAATAGTTGCCAACGGTCACTCAATTCCCGACCGCATTAATTGGTTACCTTTGCACCATACTATTCTATTATTACAATAAATGTGTGCTTACGTTTCAAATCTCAAATTCCATTTTTGAGGCCAAGTAAAATCTATGTATCTGTGCGGCTATCACTGTCGTTTACAAGGCTAGCACTACCACTTATCGACAGCTTAACAACCACCGCTGTGCTCATCTAAGCATGCACAAATAGTTGCCATAAGCGTCATTCAATTCCCGATCGTATTCATTGTTTAACTTTGCACCGTACTATCCTATTATTACAATAAATGTGTGCTTACGTTTCAAATCTCAAATTCCATTTGTGAGGCCAAGTAAAATCTATCTGTGCGGCTATCACTGTCGTTTACAAGGCCAGCACTGCCTCTTGTCGACAGCTTAACAACTACCGCTGTGCTCATCTAAGCATGCACAAATAGTTACCACAACCGGTCACCCAATTCCCGATCGTATTCATTGCTTAACTTTGCACCGCTTACGACTTACACAAGCTGCAGGGGTATACCCGCTTTACATAGATTGTATTTAGCCGTATTTCTCTATGTTCCACTGCTGGACCAGAACTGGAAGAGACCAGGCTCCATCTTCCTTCAGCTTCCACTAGTGGAGGACTGTTGTACCGTACTCCACCACGCTCTCCCAATGCGTGTTGGTTAAGGAGGCACGAGTTTTTGGCCAACCCGTGTCAAATGTTTTGTAATCGTCTACAAGGCTTCCGACGAGGCTTATGCAATGATAAAACTGCTATGCTATGCTATGCAATGATGAAACTGGGATTAACAGCGTAACTTGGCCTACAAAACAAGGGATCTCACATGAAATTTTGTGACAAGCGGTTACCCATCCCATCCATCTACCGACCGCGCCTGATGTTGCTTAACTTTGATGACATACATATGTTCTACACAAGCCGCAGACAGCGATCTTCATTTACAGAGCCCATTGTGGTTTGAGTCCGACGGCAACACCGCTACATCTTTTTTTGTATTATAACAGCAGTGTTCAACGCTGTTGCTGGTTTGAAAGGGAGGCATAGTTAGCCGAGGCGTTTCAACTTAGTCCTCAGTGGTAGCAACGCATCTGTGGCTGACCTCAGGTAGGACTGTGATTTAATCTGGGGTTGATTACAAATATCCATGGGCGGTAGTGATGGTAGTGGCAACTGCCATAAGGTGAACTGCTTCCCCGTTTGCTACTTCGATCATATAAACCAAAAAATAAGTATAGAACATACGTAAGCGATTTCACATACTAAAGCACTCTGTTGCTCGAATTCCTGAATATAAAAAGCAGGCGTGCGCCGCCGCGACGTACAGAGAAACGCTCGCCTGAATTAATAAGTACAACACGAAATTTGAATTTAATGAAACAAGTTCGGAAACAGCTGAGCGCGTATCGATCTTCGAGAAATGAACTGAGTGGAAATAACGACAGGCTTGTATGTAAATTCGATATAGGGAATTATAACGGGAAAATTTACGACACAACCTTGATTATGTCTTTTTGGGTAGAACTTCACTAGAAATCTATCACACCTATTTCTGCCTGTTCTGGCTTGACGGGTGTGGTCAGGGTGACAGACTTATTCGAGGCGTTCCATCTCAGTCCTCAGGGGTAGCAACGCATCTGTGGTCAACCCCAGGTATGACCGTGATCATATCTGGGGTTGATAACAAATGTCCATGGGTGGTAGTGGCCACTTACCATCAGGTGGACTGCAAGCTCGTTTGCTACTCAAATGTTATATAAAAAAAAACCTTAATTATGTATTTTTGCGTAGAACTTCACTAGAAATCGCTTTTATAATACCGTACTGTTTATAGCCTAGTAGGCTCTATTCATTTGAAGTCAACTACACATAGGTACATTACTACTTCCAAAGACTAAGATGGTATTATTATAAGAAAAAAGTTAACAATCACACCCTTACATGCTTTACGCCAAAATAATCACCCAAGTGTGAGTAGAATTCGCATATGGAGGGTTCCGTACCACTAAAATAATGTTTCTGTGTAAAATGTACGTATAGTGAAGTTTTAAATTGTATTGCTATGGCTCTACAAGGTAACCCGCAAAGGTAAACCACAAAATGTCGAAAAATACCGGTTTATTGCATAAGGGCCTCCTATCATTATTAACTTTTTATTTGCAGAATTTGTTGTTATAGGTGCTATAGAAATATATACTTTGTAAAAATTTCAAGTGTCAGAGATTGCCTGTGACGGACGGACAGACAATGGAAACATAGTAATAGGGTTCCGTTTTTAACCGACTTCCTAAATTCCTTCCTAAATGAAGAGAGGTTATCTATTCGTCGTATATATTATTTCTATTTATTAATTTTTACCCTTTGGCTACGGAAAAAGGTGTAGCGGTCGTCCCTCCTCGCTACTGTACTCATTCTCTCTCTCTCTTCTCTCTTCAGCCCACATTAGTCCACTGTTGGACATAGGCCTCTTCCAAAACACGCCACTGAGCCCGATCTTCGGCTCTACGCATCCATTTAGTTCCCGCCACCCGGCGCAGATCGTCTCGTTACCTCGCAAATACTCATTCTATCATTTTGCAATATAATCTAGTCATATCTATCAAATCGGGTCACATATCTGTGAAATGTACACCAATAATAATTTGGAGTGATTATGGTGTATTCTGCGGTTTTAATTCTCTGCCAACGATTTTAACTGTAATTATTCTGATTGATATATTAATGGGGAACTGTGTGGTCATATTGGAAATTGTAGGTTACATTAAGGTATGAATAGGGCTCGTTTGCAGTCAAAGTATTTATTATGATTGATTTACTATTTGATTCATTTGATGATAGCTTGAAGCGTTTTATGTTTCGTAATAATAGTTGGAACAATTTAGTCGAGTCATTTTCATATGAGGCGGTCATCTTCACCCTGGAGAAAATATATCTGTGATTGACATTAGATAAGAGTCATATTTTAGTATTTGTTTATTTTTAGTGGGAAACCTTAAAAAAGTATCCGTCGTCGTGAGACTTATGCTGAGTTATGTGGGATTTTTATCCACTACCGGAGGACGGTGGCCATTCTCGGCGCTACGAAGACACCCCGGGTCTTCCATAGCATAAGCACCAGAGTCTTAAAGCGCGTTGCCTCGTCGGCTTCTACACAGATGAGTTACCCACTACACCATCTGGTGTTTGCGAATACACATAATGCCGTCCTTCCCGGGGTTGTTGGTAGAATTTGAACCTGGGACTCCAATTTGAGGCCGAGTTTTAAACTACGTAGCTATCGATATATTTTCAGAAATAGTGTTTCTACTTTAACATACTCATTCGAAAGGTGGTAGAACTCTATGTGGGTCGACTCCGGCTGCACCACCGCCACACTATTTCTGTTTCATAAAAGCAGTGTTAATCACTACTGTGTTCTGGTCTGAAGAGTGTGGTTAGGGAGATATACTTATCCGAGGCGTTCCAATTCAGTCCTCAGGAGTAGCAACTCATCTGACGACCCGGATGGCGCAATGGTTAATCCGAGGGTCCTGGGTTCGATTCCCAGCGAGGCGGAAATTTGAATGATGAGTTTAAATTTCCGTTCTTGGTCTGGGTGTGTGTCCTTGTCTTGTGTGTTGTCCATGGCACCCACGACACAGGAGAAAATCCTACTGTGGGGCTAGGAGTGTGAAGCGTTATGAGTGTGTAGCGTTATGTGTGGTCAACTTTAGGTAGCACTTGATCTAATCTGGGGTTGATTATGGATGTGCATTAACGGCAGCGGTCACTTAGGTTGACTGCAATAAAAAAAAACATATTGCGTGTTTCCGTATTTGTAATGTTTGTTCCCTGCAAACGTTAATTCTAGGGTCTGAGTCAAAATCAGATAGCGCTATTATTTCAGCGCTGTAAATATCAGACACTATAATTGATAGATATTAATCTTCCGTATATCAAAGCTTATTTGCAATTTAAAGTTCCGCGATAAACACATGTAGATGTAGGTAATAAATTCTGGGCCAGCTCGCCAAGGCTCGGCCGTGGAGTTAATAAAATCACTTTGTAAGTCAATTTTGTTAGTCTATGTAGGGGTCATTGCACTGGCTTAAAATTACACCTTTGTTGGCATAGTTTGATTTATTTAATGGACTGCGCTATTTATTTGTACCTACTTTGTTTCTGCAGTGCAATATGGTTATTTTTTTTAGGTCTAATAGCTAACTCTTAAATGGGTCACATACATGTCTCATCACTGGTGATGTATGTATATCTTCCTACATTTTGGTGAGAAGAATGTATGAATTTTTAAAACGTAAAACGCGGTAAAATTCAACCAGATATTAAATGTCAATCCTAGAAGTTAGTGTCGCTTCTTTAAAGAATTTGAGATGAACTTATAAACCTGATTGAGGAATTCTGACATTACATAAATGTATTTAAGTATTTGTGTATTAGGCAACTTCGCAAACACCAAGGAAAACTATATTCGTAAAACAAATTCAATAGTCATAATTCCAGTTATTTATAGCAATCAAAACAACAATGTGAATAAGATTCTAACTCACTTTGGTGTTTTTAAAAACAAAACTATTAACATCAGTAAACAAACTACCTTCTTCATTAGCAGGTATATCTTCGCTAAGTAGTTCAAAAACCCGATTCAAAACAGTAATCATAATAAACAACTTTGACAGGTCGTGTGTAACCGCTTAATTCAAAGGATCTCTAACAACGCTTTGTTTTGCTCGAAGAAAGCCTTTCAGCTTTTTAGATAAGGCCCGCTTATAAATTCACGGCATAAGGCAGACGTTGAGTTAAAGTTTTTCGGCGTGGGAATGCGAACAACTGCGGCAATTGCTATACTAGTTGGAGGTTCGTTTTGCGAGAATCCCGCGAATTTCCTTCTGTAACGGCCGATTATGTCAAACTTTGTTCGACCGTTTTTCGCTTTATAAGAAAACGTTTGTTACTTAATTGTGTGTTATGTAATAAAAGTTGGAGAGCGTGAGAGCCAGTTAGATTCCATAAGCTCTGATTTTTCTTTGGAATACTTATTAGTAATTAAAAAAAACCTTTAGAAGCAATTTTAATGGTGTAAGTGCCATCTTAATATATAATGTCATGACTTTTCTAAATAAGCACTTTGCAATAGAGATATGCTTTTATGTTTAAGATAAGAGTGAATAGGTTTCTCCTAGGCAAACGTGGTAAATTCTGGACTGCATCTCGTCTTATTCAAGTACGATTACAGCCAAACGTAAATCTACTAAAAAATATATCCTTCAAAAGAAAGTTTTAAAAATCGGTTTCTCATTTTCATTTTCTTTATTTTTCTTTTCTCTGTCCCAAAGATTGATTGGTTGAGATCTCACCCCAACAGATAGGACGGGCTTTTGTAAAGATATCGAAATCTTTTATATTAGTTTTGGTACGTGTCTCAATTTCTAACTGGTGTTCAAATAAACGTGTATGATGCTTGCCTAGGAACTACGTTATTTCTGTTGTTTCGGTTTTCTCATCTCTCATCTTAGATATAAACATCTAATTAAGAGATGTAATCTGTGAGATAATAGCGTATTCCGCCGGAACAATTCTTTTACATTAACCTGCAGAATAGTGATTGTAATAGACGAATATTATATTGTTTATTGATCATAATAAGTTTAATATTTTTACCAATTTAGACGTAAACAGAATAAGAAATACATAGTATAACTTCCAAAGCGTCAAATTTTACACATCTTTTCTAAACTTCTAAGACTAATGAATGAATTGTGCATAAACGGATTTGTGTTCAGGCCTTTGAGGTTCTGATTTATGGTGAGGTTCACAGACCTCTCAGAATTGGCGCCATTCCAAGAAGTAGGTATTTGTATTGATTTTTAAATATAGCATTTTTCACTTACCTATAACAGCCAGTCGTATCTGGAAGTTCCTTGTAGGTGAATTCTTGAAGTCCACTCGACAGCGGTAGACACCCTCGTCGTCCAGTTGCACTGTGTCCAGGGTGAGGGCAGCTGGTCGGGCTACCGTCGCGAAGTAGGCGCGGGGTCCGAAGACGTGTGGGTCTGACCATTGGAGGGCCTTGTTGAACGAACGCCCGCGGACGTCGAAGCTGGAAAGATAAGCTGGCGTAAAGAGGGGTTTGTATCTCATTATAAATAAGGATTATGTGACCGGATGGTGGGCAGATATGTGCTGCGATGTAGTACGTGTAAGAAGTTTCACATCTCTTTATCGCGGCTGTGATGGCGCCTTGGACTCACATTAAAATAATACATAAACACCCAGAATTTGGAACGCATAATATTGTATTTTTATCCTACCACATAAGAAGAGATCTATCGACATCATTATTTAAAAATAGTCACATCCAAGTAAAAACTAGTTTCACAAATAAATAACCATCCAGACAGTTTTAACCACATAATTATATTACTCTTAACATCTACCATGTTTTTGAACGTTTCATAAATGTTTTCAATGGAACACAGACTGGTGCGGTCGTCTCGGCGAGACCGCGAACCAGTTATTTGATTGAAACAACGCCAGAGTAAATACTTGAGCATTATATAAATACTATGTTCCCGCAATTTCACGCTGAGTTTAAGTAATTTTGAGTCTGATGTGACTTATTGCAAGTATATTACTTGTACGAGTATGTTGACTGAAAATATGCACAAATATGAATGTATCTTTTTGTAAAAAAGATAAATAATTATAATGATTCTTCCTGTTGTCTTATTTATTTTGTTTACTTGAATAATCTAGTTATATTAATATAGTGTATGTTTTTTTATATATGATGAAACATTTAATTATTTACACAATAAAAAAAATTAGAGTTCCGTGCATCTAGTAATCCGCTTGAAAAGGTAAAAAAAAACAATTTTGATTTTCTCCTACCTCAAATGTAGTAGACTCACACGCAGGAGTATCATTTACCTCCATTTGTCTTTATCTATTTATTATATTTATTTCTACCAACACGCATTGGAGCATTGGAGCGTGGTGGAGTATGCCCCAAACCTTTCAGTTGTGGGAGAAGACCCGTGCCCAGCAGTGGGACATAAAAAAGTTGCGGCACTGTCTTTATCTTTCTTTATTTTAATTTTGCTATATATTTTTATTGTATATTTTATTTCATTCACAAACCATTAAAACATAATTAAGTTGCGGTAACATGATTAAAACAGAATTCTTGGTTAATTAATTTTCAATAAATACTTTTTGCCTTTGAAATTTGTTTTGGCTGTGTCTGAGAATTTTAAAAACAGAACCAGACTTTAAATATATGAAAATAACTTTTCATTACTTTGTTTGCCTTTGATTTGATATATGTATTAAACATAACATACATACAGTCATAGACTTGAGATTGTAAGCCTGTAGGTAGGTATACCTTTTTACTTTCCACCAATGGGTATCGTCACAAATGAAGCCCCTTTTCCACCACATTGCTCTTATGCGGACAAATAAAAGTACGACTTGGATTTCTCTTACCTTATTGGTAAAAAATGCCAATACACATACTGTCTTTTGGCTATTTACCTACCTTTTTGAAGATTGTAATTACAGACTTTTTGAAATATGTATTTGATTAATTTTCTACATAACTATTAAACACTTAACCCGTAAACCGTATGTAATATACAGATACATAAAGATATTATATACTTTTCATACGAACTATGTTATAAAATTGATTAATCCATACATAGAAAGGCTAGGATTAGTATTAGACTGAGCTAATGTACTTAGGCTTATCACTTAGGGTTTGTGTTAACAAGGTACAATTGATTAACAAGTTATGGCTATGTATAAGGATTAGGATTACTTGGTACAATAAACTTTACTCTGGATTACACCATACCATTATATCTTGGTAGCGAAATGGCGCTCGAGGGACGACTTAGGAGGGAATATCTGACCATTACAGTTTAACTGTTTTTGTTATGATTGCACTGTGTTTAAACGGTGAACCCACGTAGCTCAGTGGTCAATGATGGTCGGGTATTTTGTTTCCTGGTTTCATTTCCAGGTATAGGATCAGAGTTTTAATTAAAATTCTTTTTCAATTATAGTAAAATTATTATAGTTATCTTTTATTGAAGATAGAGTAACACTCCTTTGATACTCCATGTTACTGTGTTACTCCTGTGTTCCTACACACACAGAAATTTTAGCGTTGGAATATAATTAACTCTTTGTATTAAATAAGAGTATTAAATTACTGCAACACAAGATTGTGAAATAAAGTTTAGAGAGTGGCAGCAAATAGTGAATTATTTAGTTATTTTGGTATATTTGTGAACATAAACAGATATTATGACACGTAGTGAGCACAGACGATATTAATTTTCATTTATTTAGTTTTCATAGTCTATCAACTGTTTTACTAAAACCTAGTTTAATCTTGTATTTCTGAACGCTTAGTAGAATAGACTAAATGTTGGTTTAAAGTTAGACCGCGTCGTATTCTGGTGTCAAAAAGCTTCGGGCGGCTTAGGGTTAGATTACTTGGCCTTTGCAAAGCAAACTAATAGACTCAAATATAACTCAATTGGCTCATAATTTTCATTATAGTGTACTAATCGTTATAGGTACTTCTAAATGATTTCCAGTAAGTTTTTTTTAATAAAAAAAGATAAACCATATTATAAGTTATATTGAGACTAACTCCGTTTTAATTACAACTCATCTAGTTATAGCTGTAAAAACAACTTATCCAAAAACGTATATTCAACATACCTCGAAAACTATAGACAATTTTAAAAATCGCGTTATTGGCACGTCTTATCGCCGAGTTAAACCATAGGCCGCGTTATAGCGTCAAACAGCGTCCTGGGGACGACTCAGCGGCACCAAGTGGACATAACTGGCTATTACTCGACACGTGCTTAAAGTATACTGTGAATGTGTACTAAAATATACATTTTTTATATTATTATGTGTCTCGCAATATAAGTATAACTTGACTTCTGTTATTATAAAACTGTCGGCTATTTATAAGAGCACAAGCATGTTATTCGCTATTTTGCTTTAGTTTTCTTTAAACAGAAACAAATTTTGTATTAATCAATAAATTACGTGTCCGGTAATGTCCAGTTGTTCACTTGGTTCCGTCTACTCTTCCTTTGAGCATGTATAATTTACAATAATAAGCAAGTAAATTTAAAAATCGCGTTATTGGCAAGTCTTGTCGCCGAGTAACCGTAGGCCGCGTTATAGCGTCAAACAGCGCCCTGGGGACGTCTCAGTCGCACCAAGTAGACATAACTGGCTATTACGACACAACTATCATACGACACGTGCTTAAAAATCTCCTGTAAGTTTTGTGACTGTTATAACACTGTTATAGTAATATATTGTGTTTCTCACAATATAATATGTAACTTCTATAATTAAATACATGCAGAAGAACATAGAAGCTCCTTTTCGAAGTCGGTTTATAAAACTGTTGTGTATCTAACAGACCACAAATATGTCGTACGCTATTTAGCTATTTTTTTCTTTAAATAAAAAACATAAGTCACACTATTATGTATCGGGTAACGTCCAGTTATATCCATTTCGTTCCGTACTCTTGGTCAGTGTAATTCGGAAGGATAAGTAAGTCAATTTTTAAATCGCAATATTGGCACGTCTTATCGCCGAGTAACCGTAGGCCGCGTTATAGCGTCAAACAGCGCCCTGGGGACGACTCAGCGGCACCAAGTGGACATAACTGGCTATTACGACACAACTATCATACGACACGTGCTTAAAAATCTCCCGTAAGTTTTGAGACTGTTTTAACACGTATCTATAGTAATATATTATGTTTATCACAATATTATATGTAACTTCTATAATTAAATACATGCAGAAGAACATAGAAGCTCCTTTTCGAAGTTGGTTTATAAAACTGTTGTGCATCTAACAGACCACAAACATGTCATACGCTATTTAGCTGTTGTTTTTTTAAACAAAAACATAAGTCACACTATTATGTAAAATAAAGAACTTCTTGATCAGATTTGTTACAGGTTTAATCAGATTATGAAACAGTAATTTTCACAATCTTTCCGTGTCCGAATCCATAATGACAATGTCGACAGTTGCACAGTGGCGCTATCTGCTCCAAAATCCATTTTAAATGCTAACAACGCCATCTATCCAGTGAACGGTGACATCGTGATGTAACAATTATGTATCGGGTAACGTCCAGTTATATCCATTTGGTTCCGTACTCTTGGTCAGTGTAATTCAGAAGGATAAGTAAGTCAATTTTTAAATCGCGTTATTGGCAAGTCTTATCGCCGAGTTAAACCATAGGCCGCGTTATAGCGTCAAATAGCGCCCTGGGGACGACTCAGCGGTACCAAGTGGACATAACGGGCTATTACCCGACACGTGCTTAAAATCTCCTTTGAGTTTTGTGTGTTTGTTGATATTTGGATAAATATGTGTATAAAAAAATTAAGTAAAAGGTTTTGGAGGGTTCAGAGAGATAGATTCAGTTTGTCGGGGGAGGTACCTCCGTCGCACCTATTACTAGCGGAAAGTAGTACTTGCGTTTTGGCCGAAAGACGTGGTTACACTTACATAATGATTATAAGCTACGAGTAACGCGCTTGATTGGCTTCAAGTGAAATCTCTTATGATGAAGTTGATTACAAATGTCCATGGGCGACAGTCACCATTTACCATCAAGTGGACTGGACATTCTAGTCATTACTGTTCTCATCAGTTTATAATTTTAATCTTGAGATAACAATGCTACATTTGCCACAAGGCAGAAATAAATTAGCAACTGAAATTAAACCATAACTCCCGTTTTATCCCTGCGAGTCATACAGCGCCCAAGGGAGGAGTAAACGGAACCAAGTGGACATAACTGCCCATTACCGGACACGTACTTAATGCTTTTAGTGTGAACTTTATGTCTTTGTTAAAAAAATAAACAAAGTAGCGTATGATATGCTTAACGCCTGATACCTTAACAGTTGCATGCGAGGTCGGGTTTAATTCCTAGCGAGGTAGAAATCTAAATGATTAATTTGGATATCCGGGAAACTTTGAATTTGATTGATTTGTTGTCCATGTTTTTTTTTATTTTTTTATTGAAGAATAATTGTGTAGTTACTAGTTTTATAACATTATATTGATTGAACACTTAATAGGATATCCTATGATTGCTGATAAATAGAAATTTCTTTGCCTGCGATTTATGGACCATTTATTGAGTTTTGACAGAACTTGGCCAGGTCCTAAATGCACCAAGTTTTTAATTAAAATTTACATTTACTGGAAGTATTTGTTTATTCATCCAGCTAACGTCATCTTTGTCAAATAAAATATACGTATAAAATAAATCTTACATAAAATAACACTACTTAAATTGTTTAAAGTTAAAATGAGTATAAATAAAACGGGTTCAGTAGTGTTGTGCTCTGACAAATAGATAACAGTTTTATAATTACAAAAGTTAAGTTACATGTTATAACGTGTGAAATATAATATAACTAGTAATATATCATCTACATAGCGTATAAATAGCGCCCCGAGGACAACTTAGCGCTAGCTAGTCGTAATAACCCGCTATTACTGAGCAAACGTGTTTGAGAAATGAAATAAAATTCATATGAAACTAGTTTTTCATCCTCAGCGACGGGTTGACATTATGTTTATAACGTACATTAAAATATAAAACTCGGAAAATGGAATAAGAATATTTACTTTGAATAAGAATATTTGTAATCTTCATCAACCCTTCCCACGATATCTGTAGTTGTTACAGAAGTAAAATGTAACAACTACAGATATTGTAAAATCAATACAAAATCTTCGTATTCCATATCTGAATAATGAATTCAGATTTATGTTTTAGGTCTGGGTGTTTGTGTATTCGTCTCTGTGTCATGGCACCCACGACTCTGGAGAAAATTCTACAGTGCCGCCATTAGTGTTGAAAGCGTTAAGCGTCAATAACATCGAATATATTAATGTTAAACCAACTGTTTTAAGACCAAATGAAAATAAGTTTTCAAAAAGCAATAATAATCGTGCTTACAATATTGTAAAGTAGATAGGAGTAAGAAAAACATTAACGGAAAATTTATGAGGCATTTTACGTTGAAGATTAAAAACGTAAATACAAATTGTAAGTGAGCCAGCGCTTATCTACACTTTTTGCCGTTTAACCCCCAACCACCCACTACGTACGGATATGTATTTTGTAACTATATCTACATTTAAATGGCGAAACATCTCCGAGGTTTAACTGTTATGATGTTTGTTACTCTATAACTTTGGAACAGCTAAACGGATCTGAATGAAATTTGCTAGAGAGATAGATTATGATATGGAGTAACACAAAGGCTACTTGGAAAAAGCAAGCAGCCGCCGTCGTGGGAGAGTGGGGTCTTAAAATGTTTTGATATGTATTCTTTTTTCCTTTTATAACACGAGTGAAACTGCGGGGATCAGCAGTTTTACTCGTGTTATAAAAGGAAAAAATCAGTATTTTTTATATATTTAAGCCTAACGATAAGACAGACGAGCTACCTGGTGGAAAGTAGTCTCCGTAGCCTATGAACATTTGCAACACCAGAGGAGCCGCCAATACATCGCCGGCTTGCATGTTATATTACCATTATATCATATTTTTTGTTATATAGAAAACATAGTAGTAAATGAGCTTGAAATCCGCACGCTAAAGTAAGTGGTCACTGCTATTATTAATTTGTAATAAACACTAGATGAGTTTGAATCTTTCTCTAACTCGGCCAAAGATGGGCAGAGAACTCCGGCTGCATGCCTTGAGAGATCTTTGCAGCACCAAGGTTGGCTACCGGGGGTGTCTTACTCGGCCATAGACACATTGCTATTTCTATTACTGACATTAATACTGCTAAAAGTAGGTAGTTGTTATAATCTATCCATTCCGCGATAATATAAGTTTAAAATCATATACTGTTCTACTGTATATATTTTTTATAATGTTATAGAATAAGTGTGTATTAATGTAGTCTACTATAGTTGTTTATCCTATTATGTGTTGTAATTATTACAAATAAACTTTTTTCTTTCTTTCTTTCATACAGACATAAAGACATGACGTATGATTACAGTACTTATATTAGGCGTTCCATATTCGGTATTGAATTAAAGAACCATTAGAATCTGGAGTAAAGTTTTCAAATACAAAGCGTCGCATTCCATTCTAAGGTTTTCTAGTATTCACAAACATAAATAAAGGAACATGTAGATACACTTGTATACAAAATACAAAACAATATTCCAAGTTTAGTCGTTCCATTATTTCGCATGAACACCTGTATGCGAACATTCAGTATATTCAAAAATTCGATTCCACACTTCATTTCCTCCTTTTACGTTAGCATTCCATTATCGAATGTATCTTTGTACGAAAATAAGGTCTTATATCTTTGGTACAAATTAAAATAGAAATACTTGATTTTGGTATAAAAACTGTGGTAGAGTAAAAGCTGTTTTCGTTAATTGACGTTTTAAGGAAATGGACAATTTTCGTGCCAATTATTATAAGTACTGATTTGATTTAATCTTGCGAATATCAATTGGTAATGATAGTAATTAATTGTAGGTATTTATTACAGTAACAAAAATGAGGTGGGGACAAACAAAAAAGACAGAATAAGTACCAAAACTAACGAAAATGCAATTATTATTTTTTTGTCTGTCGGTCGGTTTGTCTGACTGTCTGTCTGTTTGGCTGAGGTAATCTTCTATAAGCCTAGACCGATTTTGACCGGACTTTTATTGGAAGACAGCTAAAGTTCTAAGCCATAACATAGGCTCCTTTAATTTTTGAAAAATCCATTAGCACGCGCTCGATGCGCACGCGCGCGCCGTCGCGCGAGCCAGATGACATTTTGTTTAAATTTGTATTTTTTTTTAATTTTCAAATGCGGGTGAAACTGCGGGGATCAGCTAGTGATCAAATATAACGTATATTTCGTTATTATAGCAAGTATTTGTACCTTTTCCAGTAATTACTTTCAACCAGTCATAGCTTTGTTTACATTGATTGACATTGGTGACAACAGTCCCTGAATTACAGAACCTATTTTGATTATAGGGATTGAAAAGTATTTGTTTCATACGTATAATAAAGAAAGTACAAAAAATAACGTTATACGAATTTAATACTATAGAATTTTCTAGTGCGTGATTCGAAGGTAGCTAAGGAATTCGCCTTAGCGGTTACGAGGGGCGTAACATTGTTTCAATTATGTTATGCTTAATTATAACGTTGGTATAATAACTGTTTGTCCTGTAAATGTTTCGGGAGTTTCAATTTTTGTTGACAAAATTTACGACCAAACAAAAATATCCAACGAAAGTATTTTTGAAGGTATCAAAATAGCAAATGACGGGCTATTACTACTACTAGTACTAGTAATTAAAAATAACCTCGAATATGTAATCAATCATAGTTGAGTCTGTAACGGTTGAGTTGCGTGGTTAGTATCGAGGTCGGAGATGTACAGCTTTTGTTAAAGTATTAACAATAAATAACGTAACGGTTTTTTTTTCATTTAGAACACAATCATTGTTTCACCGCAATCAAATGGTAGTTGTTAGGTGGATAGTAGATAGGTTTGCAAATTTTACCATCATTTATTATTAGCTAGTTGTACCCCGCGGTTTCACCCGCGTTAAAAAAGTCAAAAGTAAAGGTGGGCGATCATGAATGATTTCCATAATCGAGATATGTAGTAGTTACTAATACTCATGATCGATTAT
>DWPV01001065.1:0-22716 GCA_018251915.1 Urbanus proteus proteus | reverse complement strand
TGTCGCTATACTAATAATATTATGTTTAAAATGTGTAAAGTATTTGTAAATTAATTATTATTTAATTAGCTCAATAATTTTACAAATTTATTACGAAAACACAATGTCATCAATAGCGAAACATTTAGTGGTATGGAACCCTCCATGTGCGAGTTCTACTCTCACTTGGCCGATTATTTATAATCAACGACGAATTTACGCCTCGTCGGTATTGCAATCCATAGGCGACGGCGAGGGAGCACCGTGGATATGAAAAATAATACCACGGAATAGTAATAGGCAATCCATTTCGAATGATTAAATTCACGAATTCACAATAACATTTAGAGATTACTAGTCTATGATAGCAACCCTAAGGAAGCGTTTTAAAAAAACTAGCGGTCTTCCATCCACCTCATGATAGCGCTCGACGTTACTTAACTTTGTTGATCAATTACATTCTACACTTTGGACATGATGGACTTTTAAACTTTTTTAATTAATTTTGTTAACAACAAATCGTCAACCAACAAAAATATCGCTTTTCCTATCACGGTGAGACGTGAAACTGTACTTGTTAAGAAAAGTGATAAGTCCGGTCCAGATCAGCATCGAAAGGGAAAACGATTATTGAATTATGATACCGTCTTTTGATAGTATTTTACGATGGTATTGGGATTATATGTGCTTCATGGTGTAAATTATATGTTTATTGTTATATGGAAAGAGAAGTAGATAGTTAACAGTTTAGAAGTATAGATATTTTATACCAATTAGTTATATTAAAATGACTTATTAAAACGGGCTGGGAGAGATATTCCTTTGCTTTATATCGAAAGTTATTCTTTATTAACTTTTAAACTAAATTATTTTCTAGTAACTTTTAAAATTATGCTTTTTTTTCTTTTACAAACCTGATTTTGATACTGACTAATTATCAGACAAGGCGTAATTATACCGGGGTGTCTAGAAAATTTAAATCAATCACGAGGGTTTCTTATTAAACGATTCATCTTAAGGAAGTATTATTCGCTTTTGTCTCTAACGGACTAAAGTTGTAATACAGCAATACTATACCAATAAAATAATATACATATAAATAAATCAATCCATTAAAAGTATATTAAAATTAAAACCTAACACACATACCTACATACATACATACATACATACATACATTTGTACCTAACAAATAAATTAAACCATTAATTAATTAAGTTTTATAATATTAACTCCTCATTTATAGCTATCCTATCTATAAAGTTTCCCACCAAATCATCCGCTTAATTAATTATCCCAAGACTTTATTTAATTGTTAAACAATAACAATGCTTCCTAATTAAACAAACGCGTTCACATACATTAGGTGTACGTAATTCCCAGAGCGGAAATAACTTTCAACGCTAACCTTTTCACTGTCGCACCTCGGGCGTCTCGTAATGACGTGTGACCCGTGACCTGTGCTTACAAATAAGATCTCTGGGACACGGTTATCTTAATTATTTGTTTTTTTAACTAGCTTCCTTAGATTTTGCTAAGGATGCATTGTTCAAAGATAGTTTGGCAAAGGGAGATCTGCCACCAGGCCAGGTGAGCCTGGAGCGGCTATAGTCCAACAGTCTCAGTTCGGAGGTGGTATAGATGCATATTGAGAATACTTCGATAGCGTGATTCAGAATACTAATGGCGCCATCTCTTGACGAGTACCGGGAAGCCGCCACAATAGAACCGTAAACCGTAGAACCCTTTGTAGTTCGACTTTGAAGGCACCATTGTCGCACTTATTTCTGACTTATATCAGGAGTGTTATGAGCTATCTTCTGGTTTGATTTTTAATTTTAATGGTGTAGTAACGGAGCCATAGTTATTCGCAATTCCAAATTAGTCGTCAGGGGTAGAAACGCACCTGTGGCCGACCGTAGGTAGGACTCAAATCTTATCTGTTGTTGATCAGCGATGTTCATACGTGGAAGTATTGTAAAAAATGAAAATCAAGCATCAAGTCAATCAAGTCAAGCATCAATTCAAGTATCAGAATTTTGCTTTTACTCTCGCATTTTCAGTGATATGCAAGATGACATAAACTATGTACACATTAGGAGAGACCATAATAAGATACAATACAATATGTATTAGGAAAATGCCGAGAATATCCATAGTACGATACATTTCGCTTTATCGAGAAAACTGATGGACACCGATCCCTATTCGATAAATCGCAACTCAAAATTTACAACCATCATTTGCAATGCATCGTATGATCAGAAGCGGTGTAATAAATCGGTAAGTGAGGGCAATAAAAATGGAAACATTCGTGCTTCTTCGTATTTCATCTTTATGACCAAGGGCTTAAGTTTGAAAGTTAAGATTAAGTGTAAAAACTAGGGATGGGACGGGTGGACTTATGACTCGAATGAGTCGATCAACTCAAAATCTCAAATTAATTTTGCAACTAACATTTACTGAATTCGGACGGGCGTACAAAAAAAAAACTAATTATACACATGCGTACCTAAATATAAACACCGTTTGTAACTTTAAGTTTAACAAAGATGAGTTAGAATAATAATTGATTAAATATAGGTAGAGTTAGACGTATAAATTTAATTTACAATTAGATAAACCCGTTTAACCGTATTATTTTATTAAAGACGTAAAAAAGTTCTTTTCTTGTAAGATAAGAATAAAAATATATGCTAAATCGTGTTAAACCAATTAATTTAATCGCTTACTTTAGGAATGTAATTGATTTACGCGAATTTCTCTCAAATTAACTATTCGATTTATTCCGAAGTGTCACATCACTAGTAAAACTTCTCCATTAGTCTTCGTTATAACTGCAATGCACGCGAGCAATCGGTTTGGTTTGCGATAACCATCTGCCGAATGCAACCGAATCGATTATGTTTCGCGAACAATTCGCCATGTTCTTTCAATCTTCACGTGTGCTTTGTACCTAAGGGCTTAAGATTAAAAATCGCCTGCCAGCTTTAGCCTTAATATTGTGAAATGGCTTCAGGGTACAAAAAGCGTAAATGATCCATTCATTTCATTCACCATTCACTTAAAAATAAGTAAAAAAATCATTGGCATTCATTATTTTAAGCGTTTAATTATTTAACACGAAATATGTTATGCGATATTGATTTTAAATATTCGTTTCATCTACCGCCGAGCTTTTTATGAAAGCTTTACATTTCTTGCGAGTTTGTGCAAATGTATGTCATTCACTCATTTTGGCTTTTAGAAAAAATATAATTTACGTAATACATGTATGTACATAGGTTTATGAAATTTATATATTGTAAAATTTATACAATATCAAAATATATAAAACTATTAAAATATATAAATAACGTTTCGAAGGTATAGCAACTTTTTCACTTACAATTTCTCTTTGGATCACTTGATATTAAATCTATATTTATATAAGTCTATATTTGTGTAAGATCATAAAACGTACTACTCCCGAAGATTAAGTTAGACCGACAAATGTACTAAATATATCGCTTAAGGTACCAGAATCCACCAAAGAATTGCTTCATGGTACAATCGTAAAGATGGCAAAATAACCAGAAAACCCTAAATAACGTGAAAGTTTACCCAACCATATCCATTAACATACTAGACCCGCGCAATTCATTTTCACTTACACCCCGCCAACAGTACAAGACAAATCGTTCGCATTAAACAATAACAACATTATACATAATACGTCATAATGCACAGAGGACAGGCTTATAGAAAGCGTAGGCAAGTCACGACATGCCAGAGGAAAATCACACCATAAATTACTGCACATAATTGCATACAATCGGGAACTGTGACATCATTAAATGCCTTATAATTTCAGAGCAAAGCGGGGAAGCTAATCATGTGTTTGATGGAAACTGAAGGCTGAATTATAAAATTCTTGTGTAGTATGCGGTAGTTTGGATTTGAACGTAGTCTCATTGTCCGTACAACAGCCATATTTGTAAGATTCTACCTGTATTCAAACGTAGTATTGAACTAAATTTCCCGTAGAAGCTAAATTTTACTGAAACTATGTTATCTTAGAACGAGATAAGAGTCATGTTTGAAGGAAGTTGTGGTTCGACTCCGGCGGCACCACCGCCACGTTTATTTCTACCTAATAACAGCAGCGGTAAGCACTGCTGTGTTCTGGCTTGAAGGATGTGGTAAGGGAAACAAATTTATTCGGGGCGTTCCAACTTACTCCTCAGGTAGCAACGCATTTGTAACCAACCTCAAGTAAGTCTATGTTTTTATTTGGGGTTAATTACAAATTTTCATGGGCGGAAATAGCCACTTACCACCAGGTGGACTATATGCTCCTTTGCTAGTCCCACATTATAAAAAAATATATCTCCCCTGCCTGCACCTAAAGGCATCTAAAAAGCATCGCTTTAAGATTCGCCTAGCTAGCCAACCCGGGTGTTCTCCGTTTGTGGGGAAGGAACCAGCCATTACAGGAGCTTGGCTCAAATGGTTTTAAACCTAATGAGTTTGCGGCCAAGCTTCCTTTATTCATTAATTTTAAATAAACCCTTTCATTCCTATCTATAAAAGTTATTCATTATCTCAAATAATCAATGTCCACAATCTGAAATATGCACATAATTGAGATTGTACTCATTCTATAGATAACATTACGAAGGTACAAACGAAAATAAACTCTTAAAATCGTATGTACTACCATTAAATATTGCAACACTGCTGTATAGTATTAATTAATAATTAATTAGTAATAATCGCTTAAGTTATTTGGCCAATTTTTAAAAGCAAGCGCGTGTGAAACGTTTTATTTGCTCAAATTATCTTAAAACCTTTTAACGAAATTATGCGGCATTACCAAAGAATCAAAATGGTATTACAAGTTACACTTGAACACTTGGTTAAAGAAAGCCGAGTCATTTAAAGCGTCCTTGACCAAATGCAATCTCATTTAGGTATTCTACTTTGATTGGTAATCGATACCACATTTTAAAATTAAGTGCGGCATTTTTTCGCACATTTATAAAAACGTGTATTACGTTGTGTTATAAATTGTAATGTAAGATGAATATTAATGTCAGTGTTAATTGGCAAAGTTTTATATTTTGTATTGTGCAGATTTGATATTTCGTATCGACTTTATTATACCTGATTATGCCATTTTTCAGATGGATTTGAAAGACTACGTGGTAGGATGACAAATTATTGATCTTCAGTAAAATATCATTTACTTAAAACTCAGCTGAATGCAACTGTCCGTTCACATCTGTAGTAGTTAATTTATTTATTTTCCGAAAGTTCGAATAAAACTACGGTTTTCTTTCGTACGGAGAAGATTCCAAAATGCAGAATATGTTAGGATTAAAAGCTTACAGAGTGGGTTCTAGCTGACAAATTACTAATATCGTTCAATTGTTCATACTTCAGAACGCTTGTCCGTAACGGATGCTCAAAAGTAATCCGCAGTTGCCAATGCCTTAGTTCGGCTTACAGAGTAGGATTTAATAATAAATTCATTTTAAAGCTTTTAAAGTTTAGTTACATATGTACCTACATACAGGTACATATGTTTGTATTTCTCGGAATTTTGTTATTAAGAGTATTTGAAGCGGATCTCAAAAGTAATCGGTAGTAGAAAATTCTCGTAATGAAGGGTTTCATTTATAACTAGCTTTGGCGCGCAGCTTCGCACGCATTAAATTACATATAAAACTTACTTGCGCATCGCTCTATCTATTGAAAAACACTTAAAATCCGTTGCGTAGTTTTAAAGATTTAAGCATACATAGGGACAGACAGAGGAAAGCGACTTTATTTTACATCTACTATGTAGTGATTAAAAGAATTCTCTACTAAAGATCCATTTCTTATTAAATGCACATAGATTAGATAATACAGAATGTTTCAAGGTGAGAAGGTGGTGACCCTCAATTTAACCACCTTCGATTAACACCATCCAATGCAAGGTTAGATCAGGTCAGATTTATTAGAACAGATTTGAACTTTTCACTTTGGTTATTACAAAACCGCGAATTCTATGCCTAAGATAATCACTACCTTATCAAAAGATTGACAAACAATGGTATAACTGCCAATGATTTCAGCAATTGTTATAAATAGGGTTGGCAATTTTAATTGCAATATATATTTAATGCTGAATATCTGAATGGTGCAATGAAATAGGAAAATAATAATAACGTCATATTTTAAATTCTTTTGCTATCGTTGCTATTATAGTTTATAACGATATTCCATGAATAGTTTTGTATTATCTGATGATAAACTTCTTAGAGTTTCAAATCTCAAAGTAATTAAATTTAAATACAGTATAGTTTTATAAAGTATTTTTAATAAAACATTGTGCTTTCGAAACTACAAACGAAATTTTAACTTTTCAAGTCGACAGCCCTAGCTGTAGCCACAACAGTACCACAAACTAATGATTGGCGAATTATATTCATTGTTATGACAGAATATCGTTTATATCCGATTTAATTTGGGATATACAAAAGTTACGAAGCAATTGTCAAAACAAACAGTTTTGTTACCCAACTATTTGCCAATGACAATTATTATTGTAAAATTCTTTTATTCGATACTTATAACAATGATAATGTTTTATTTCATAGCGTGTTGTAAGTAACCCATAACTATTATTGGTTTATGATTTATTAACAATTGTAGCAATTTTAATCGTTAACTTGATCTGATCGTAACCCTATTCAGATATAATTAACTATGAATATAATTACACCGCTTATAAGTCTGAATAATTTAATGTCAGTGTTTTTACACAAAACAGAAGATATTCAATTGCATGGCTTTAGTACCTAATCATTTCATTTGTGACAGCATCACAAAATTATTGTTGTCCCAAAATTTCTTGTCTATCAAGCTAACAATCACGCTAATATTAATATTTGAGAGCCTTCATAAAGATAAAGTGACTGACAATTTTCAAAAATATATTTGAATAAGTATAAGGTATTCATGTGCAATGCAATTTATTCATTCATGACTAATTTATATTTTATGACACGCCTTGTCATAATATAGACTACAAAGAATACATAAATTATGATAAAAACAAATTCAATAATAGACAAATAAAACAAACGCGCTATATAAAAGGAACACGTAATATATTTCAACAAGTTTGTAACAACAGTTGCGGAATATTAATTTATCTAATATATTAGTGCAATATTTTGATTGACAGGATATCAACATCACTAAGTTGTTCACTATTTACCATAGAGTTATTACTTGTAAAAGGTGACAGACGGGCCTATAAGCGCGAGTGTCCAAGAAATAATAATAGAGAAAAAATAACAAACATATACTTATCTTTGTCTAATCACTTTATTAAATTAGGTAGCCTCATCTGCTTTCTTTTTCGTTGGATAAATTTAAATCTGGCTCCCCTTCTCTAAGTACAATAACTCTATGGTATTTACTTACTTAGACACGCCTAATCGTTGATTACCTGTAAATAAATAAACACAAGGTTAGTTTCACAAAGAAAATTGATATAAATTTCAAAACTGTATGTAATTTATTCAAAAAATTAGGTAAGCTTTTGTCAGAAAAGAAATTAAATTACTGTTTGTTAATAGGCTCTTAAATTATATATTACATCAAATCGGATATAAAAATATAAAAATACTAAAGTAAAGGCAAGTAACATTATTTACTTGAATGAAATACCATTTCAAAATTTAAAAAAATCAACTATGTCCTATGCCTTTTTGAAATTGACTAAAGCGTTACTACCCATGAAGACAAATTTGGAACACATGTTACATATAAATGCCTAGCTTTTGCTCGCGGCTTCGCATGCTTCTCTACTATTTAATGGATGTTACTATACATGTAAACCTTCCTCTTGAATCACTTTATCTTTTAAAAAAATCGCATCAAAATCCGTTGCGTAGTTTATCTGGCTGGTTTACTGGCTATCATTGCGTTGTTGTCAAACTATTATTAGTTCTACTAATGTTTTGAAGGATCGATTGTTCTATGCTTGGCTGGCTGGCTGGTGTATGAATTCTTCTAACCCCAACCAAGTTAAGTTGCTCTTAGCCAATAACAGCAACAGCGAGATTATGACAACTCGACAAAGACTTGATATTCTAATATCGAACGATAAAAGTACTATCAAGTTTTAACGAACAATAGTTGCATGTAGCAATGTGAATGACATGCACATTGTTGGAGATTCCCATGCACCGGCAACCCCGTGTGAAAAGTATAGTATTGTTGTAAGCGATGCATAATAGATCCCACTGCAAGCCAAGTCTGTCATGCAACGGTTAAGCTCCTTGATAGATATCGGATTTATGTTGAAATTATTTAAAATACCTATTTTATTAATGGTTTTTATAGGAAGTATACTTCCTAGCCAGTTATTGGAGAAATTTTCACACAATGTTTTATTTATTTAAAACTTTATTATACCTTAACAATGGTACAAAAACTTATTTCTTAAAGCTCATGTCTAGAAATAAGTCATGTATAGAAATAAGTGACTATCATATCAAAAATTCGAACTTTAGATCCTCCGGTTTAAGCTCTCTTTGATTCGTTTATTTTTTCGCAATATTTTTTAATTACATCGAAATAATCCAATTTAGCTTAGCTTTGCTTTTCTCACAAAAATAGTACTATGGATAAGTATTTATGAGAAACATTTTTTTAATATCTTAAACTTACTCTCTAATACTTTATTCCATGTTTATAATACTAGTGATGTGTCGTAAAATTTATGGGCTGCTTATAATTTTCCCATCCACGAAACTGTTTTGACGCACAGCGTTACAGCATAACATACTCGTAATATCACAGCACAACATAATCATCAGTTCCTATTAGGTAGGTGGTGAACTGACATAATGTTTCTGTGGCATTAAACGTTAAATAACTTTAGCCGATCACGATCTTTGCAAATTGTTGTAAGTTCCCAATAAAGGGAATATAAAATGTAATGAGGGGAAAATTATATGAAAGTTGTGTCGTAATTCTTAACCTCTGGTAATCATCTAATATTTGGTGTCTCTATAAGGTCAAGAGGATTATCCACCAGTTCACAATTGTTCGCTGCATTTAACGATAGCTTAAGCTTTTCTCATTCTACCAGAAAAGCATAACAAAGTAATAGGTAAAACACTTATATAAGTATGTATTGTGAAGTCATAACTATGTATGTGCATGATCTGTATACCTGTATCTATAATGTCTATACCGACACACATAAAAAAGTTACAGTCGTGCATAAAAGAGCCAAATTCGAGGTATATATACCTAATGATAAGGCAGACGGGCTACCTGATGGAAAGTTGTTACCGCCGCCTATGGACATTTGCTACAGAGAATTCGCCAATGCATCGCCAGCTTTGAAGGAGAGCTCTTTTTGCATTTTTTTTTGAAAAACCCCATACCATTGCCACGTCAATGATGCGTTGCAGCACTGCGCTCCACTATTTTTATGTATGTATGTATGTGTCTAATGTCTGTCCAAAGCTTGTCTAAAATGAATCTAGCTTAACACACTGTATAAATACAACAAAGCATCGCTTATCACTACTTTTATTAAAAAAGAAATAGCAGTGGTACTGAAGTTGTACCATGAAAAGTTCTACAACCATTGAAATCCACTTGCACTTCAAATATAAACCGTACCCAAGTTTCACAACAGTAAACGGATGTACCAATGAAGACATTACGTTCCCACACGATGGATTAAGCAAAGATCGAACGACACTTATAAAAAACCCAATTGTTTAACAATTTCCTCTTCGTACTCCATAACCGCAATGAAGTAAGCTCATCAATCAGCCTTTCGGAATTTGCGTGCAGACTTCACGACACCAACTCGAAAAGGCTTAACCAATAATTCACTTCAAGCAAATATGACCTACATGTACGACAGCAAAAGAAACAGAATCGCATGAACTCTAATAATCTCTTACGTCTAATAACGAAAGGAGATAATAAAAAACAATACAAGCGATTAAAAACTCTTTTTCTTAAATCAAATGTTTGAGAATCAAGTAAAAGTAACGCTTAGTCGTTAGTGGCTTATTGTTGTTATTTAATTTGAAGAATTTCGGCCGTGAGTGAAAAGTTTGTTTAGTGCTCTCTGTCATTTTGTTTGTTAGCTAATAGTGCGAAGTTCAAAGTGTGTTTAAAGAATATCAATATGACAACTACTGAGAAATTGTGCATTTGACTGGCATATTTATCAAATATCGTCATAACAAAGCGAAGTCTGATAGATTAAATTTTTGATATTTCTTTTATGACCCGCGTAGCAAAACGTAACGTATCGTTCTGTCATTCAAAAGTCAAAGGGTTCCGAGATTAATATCCAACAAAATAAATATCCGAATAGTATATTTAGGTTTACTGTAAAGGTCAGAATAATACAAGGGTTTGTATGCACATAAATTAGCAAAAAGCACGGAAGTCAAGCACTGTCTCCTTAAGGTCGGATCGGAATAAGGAAAATAATTTGCAAAAAAACATTTCGATAAAGTAGAGGCAAGGTTCAAAGGATAGAGATTAAAGATTATTGCAACGGAAAAGTGAATGTTACAAAATTTGTCAATGACAATGAAGCTGTTATGTAAACGTATTAAATATTAATAGCGCGGATTAATCAGTACATTAAGTGTAAATTGGAGTTTAATGATAATATCTTCTTTTATATTCTTATCTCTTCTTTATTATAATGTGAACGAATTAAATTAATCCCAGCCCAAAATGTATTGCTTTTTATAAGATTGATTGATGATACATACAAGTAAGCCAATCGTATAGGCCTAGGCCTATTGGTTATTCAGTTTCAATCAGCATGAGGAAGCACGAGAAGTTTCTAAACAATATCCTATTTAAAAACTAGTCTTCACTTTCTAAGACCATTATGCACATTACCGATTCAAAATTTGGGGCCATTAAAACTGACCTTTCCCATTATAGCGTTCAAGAGCGATTACGTTAAAGAAGTTATCGCAGTTACCACAACATAACGGTACTTGAACAATGGTACTGTTTTTTGCCGCTTTTTGCCACTTAACACATGTTCACCGTTACCTTTGTTTGAAACTTCATGTGTTTTGTTATACCTTTACCGATTTGTACAGTTGAACAACCTTCTGTTTCTGAATTAAAAATTCGTTAACAAAATTCATGTGTATTGTTTAAATTATAATACGTTGATATTTAAAACTTTTACTTTAACGCTAATAAAATAATGGATATTATCGTTATCGTTAATAAAATAATGGATATTATATATTGTCGTTATTGACACAGGTATAATCTGTATATAAAGGTTTACTTTTAAGTATGGATAAACTGATTTCAGTGTACAAGTATTTTCAACAAGTAAACGAAATGTCACACTTCTCTAACCTTTTGTAAAAAAAATATATCTTGCTTATTTACAACTTTAAAAGTATTGAAATACAAACAGCAGTTATAACTATAAAAAATCTAGACGCATATAGTAAGTGATCAGAAATTTCAATATAGAATTCATTTTATAAATTTCATAGTATTTTTAAAGTACGCATATGTTTTTAGTTAATTATAATGCAACATAAGAGCCACTTCCAAAACAAAAATAAAAACCGTAAAAAACTAGCCACCCTTAAAACCCTTTAAAAATGGAAATAAACATAAAAATTAATCGCATTTTTGTGTAACTAAAGCCATATATAGCGACTGGTGACATCCCTTCGTATTTATACACTTTAAATTGTATAATTATAATCACGTTTACCGTTTAAAATGGTAATTTTTGTGTTAATTACGAAAGTGTGGTAAAGAGGTAATTAAACACCCGACGCAGATCCCACGTAGACGTGAGTTATGTAAGGTTGCCCATAAATGATGGTCATTGCAATGCATAAGTCATAACCCATGTATTTTATTATTTGCATGAGAACTTTATGTATATTTTACCTATAAGTGTAATTGGCAACAGGTGGCACTATGGGCACGGTTGTAATAAAATGGTTTTAAAAATATTCTAAATGCATGTAAGGAATTTATACATATGTAGATACCTGCTTATATTGAATTAAGTAGTCACGAAGGTTCTTTAAAATATAACCACCCGGGTTATATTTTACCTAACCTTCAATAATTCAATGTATTTTCTATCTGTTCTACTGGTTGTTAATAATTTACTTTCTGTTTGTTCAACAGTTTAGGCGCGGCGACTATCGGTACAAACCCTCATTACGTGAGGCCTATGTTCAGCAGCGGACCTCAAAACGCTGATAGCTCGAGTTGTTATTTATCTATTCAGCCAGTTTTGATAGACATATTCTTTAGGAATTGGTCTTTTAATACTGATGACCTTATAACCACAGTATACCATACTAAGAAAATACTAATATTCCAAGTCCGGTTACTATTTTAAACCATTCAAACTGACAATATCGTGAAATGTTCACCTGTAGCCAGCAGATAAATTACAAAGATGACCTTATATCCATTAAAAAGTTCAAATGCTTCCAAATGTCACGAAATCCTTCAAACACAACAAATCGAAGTCTAATTGTTGATAAACTACTATTGTTGATATATTACTGCGCCATTTGTAACAATAAACTTTGAATAATTCTGCTTTATTTTCTCATGGGAACTTATGAGTACCTTGTTCCTACTATTGGTACCTAGTAAATATAGTAATATGTCAAAGTAGATAAGCAAGACATGTAGTTCCGCCTGTTAGCTTTATAACCTAAAATAAATAACTTATATGTAAAAGGTAGCCTTCATGAAATAAATAAAGTATTCAACAATGTTTATTAAAGATTGAAGTTCGTTAATAGGAAATAGAGATAAAATAACTATTATATGAGGTCAGTTTATAAAATTTGCGTGAATTAAAAATATCGAATGTTTAAGGAATAATTAAAATTGATCATATAGGCCGATTTGGTCACTGCATGATTATATTTTCAAAAGCTGGGAAACAAACTTATTCTTATCGATAAAACACAACCTGTATTATTATAGGTATATTATTGCGCCCCTGGCTAATTTATAATAAAATATGAACTTTTTCATACATTCCCTCTCTCATCAACTCTTTTACAATATGGCGATTCGTTTCAACAGCTGTAATTTATTTCTTTGTCTATTTAAGCATAGATAAGATAAGACTTATCCCACATCCATAATACCTAATCACGACATCTACGGTCGTTTTCACAAAGGAAATCCAGTATAAGGTATAAGTATCTAAGGGATCCGCAGATCTGCGTTTCACCGACACTTCATCTCAGGTCGGAGGTCCGAGATCAGCCGCCACCCAAGTGCGAACGACCCGTGTTTACATCGCTACATTATGGAGATTTTTATCGCATTCTCGTAAAATGTTTACCGCGTATTTACATTAGATGATCATTATGTAGCCATGATAGTTTGAGCTTTACTGGTCTTGGCGCTTATTTTTCACAGAAAATGCATAAGTTTTTCACTCGTTATTGCATTAGTTTCGTGCTTAACAAAAGTTTAAAATCGACGTTTAAAATGACGACCCCCGTGGCGAACCGGTTACCACACCGGTCTGACCTGACCTGAGGGTCCCTGGTTCGATTCTGATCTGAATGATGAGTTTAGATTTCTGTTCTGGGCCTGGGTGTTTGTGTGTTCGTCTTTGTGTGTCCATGGCACCCACGACACAGGAGATAATCCTGCTGTGTGTAGTTTGTATAAAAAGCGTCTTTTTTTAAATCGGAATACTATTTACTAAGCCCCCGGTCTTGTTCTCTTATGTCTATCCGTCTGCTTCCGTAGAAGAAAACTTAAAATTTTACACAGGGTGTTTCATTTTACAAAATGCATTTTGATAGCGTAGTAATATTTATTTAACGTCATAAAACGGTAATTGAAACTTAGATAACTTACTAACATAGAAGTAGTTTTATTGACATTTACTAAACGTTACTAAAGTGACTTTTGAAAAATAACAGATACTAAACTTCATCAAGTATCTCTAATGCACCACGGAATAAAATATTTTTGTCACATCATAACAGGAAAAACTTATCTATAAACTAAGCGATATATATACTAATAAAGAAATTTGAAGTGTCTGTTTGTGATTTCAAAATTACAACTTTTTATTCAATGCATATGAAAGTATACACGATACTTAGAACGAATATGCAATTTAAAAAAATGTCTGTCTGTCTGTCTGTTTAGCTGAAGTAATCTACTTAAAGGCTGGACTGATTTTGACGGGACTTTCACTTAAAGATAGCTGAAACGGCAGGGATCAGCTAGTCAATTTGTGTAATGACTAGCCTTCTTAGAGGTTTATTTGCACAAAATCCCACCACAAAACATTAATTAATTCGCATTATCCTCTGAAAATGGCTTTAACACCGCTAATGACACCATTAACTTGATTCATTATAAATTGATTAAAATCTACATCTTTTTAGAAACTTTTCGCTAGCGTTGCCAAAACTTTTCTTTTCGGCTTACGGTACTGCAAGTAAACTTTGCCCGGTCATCGACCTCAGTTCAACTAAAAGTGTGGATACAAATTTTCTTTCTATTTCACTGGCGTTTACGAAGTTCAGGCGAAACTTAGATTGAACTGTAGGCTTGATACTTCGGTTCCGCTCGATTTAACTTCAGTGTCGGGAAATATATTGGCTTGGTACACGCTTGTTTCAGTACACTGAACAAAGTTATAACAGAAGGAATTGTATTGTCGCTAATTTATTGCTAGTCTTGGACACTTATGCTATGAATATTTACGAAGTAAGAGACGTTGCAACTTTTTACTTAAATTATTACTTACAGTTATGAAACGCAAAATAATTTATTAGAGCTAAATCAGAAGAATTCCTTATATTAAAACATATACATATATAATAGTTATTTTACTGTTAATTAGAGCAATAAGAGCATAGAACTGCTCCTAAATAATAATTAGTTAGTGTTAAATATCCATTCTATAAAACGTGGCGCCATTAAAAATACAAAATAGCCAGGTATAAATGACACAAATTAGTAATAAATTCTACAATATCACAAATGCAAATAAACTTTAATGCTGTAAATTACTGTTCTAATATCACAAGTTACCGTAATAGCTAATTGATACATATAAAACCAGAGGGAATTGATTCAGGTCAATAGGATCTGATAAAATACATAAAACATATATGATGACAGTCATATAAGGCTGTTTTACTTTTAGACGACATTATTAACGACTTCATTCTATTTTCTTTACTATCCGAACTACTTTAAAGTACTAATACTCACAAATATACAACTTTTAACTCAATGCATATGAAAGATATATACGATACCAATAACAAAATGTTTTTTTGTCTGCCTGTTTGTCTGTTTGGCTAAGGAAATCGGCTGGATGTATTTTGACGGGACTTTCACTGAAAGATAGCTGAAAGTCTAAGGCGTAAATTAGGCTACATTAATTTTTGATAAATGCATTACCACGCATTTCAATCGCATGCGCGTACCGTCGCGGGAGAGCCAGATATCACTTATGTTTAAACGTGTATGCCTTTAACATGGGTGTGACCGCGGGAAGCAACTATTTACAATATCTATTAACGGAAGTAATATCTATACGCTATTTAGCTTATAAACACACTTTTAGGTTGAGGACCTTGAGGCAACTGTATTTTGGCAACGTATCTCCGGCTTCAGGATCTGGTTAAGAATTAATTTCGTTACAGATGTCCATGATCGGCAGTGACTTATCTAAATGCTACTTCAGTCTAAGAAAGCCTTGTTGATGACATGAAACCAGTAGGAAACGTGCAGTATGGCTCGGTGTTACCTTTCAACCGACGATACTGCTACCGTAGTACGCTACCCGGATGCGAGATCGCTTACCACAACGCCTTGCGTTACGATTAGGGAGCGGACACAATGTCGTGTCTTACCGATACCGTGCTGATGTAAATGCGTCTTATATGTAAAGGTGTTTTGGGTTTGGCCTGTCTCATGTTAAATTATTACTGTATCCTTGAATACTTGTAGCAACTTACATATTGAACAGGATGCCAACTTGGCATTTATGTAAACTTTGTTGTAGGTACATCGAGAATTAAAATAACTGTAGCGTTGAGTAAAAATAATACATTTTAAAAAAATGTCCTTGTAGATTTCTTACAATTTAAGACATTTTTTTTCAGAAATGATTAAACAGCTAATCATAACCTTTTTTATAATTACTTATGATAACAAAACCGATTTTCATTATAATATACAAAAGGCTAGAATACTTTAAACCACATCTACTTGTGTCTTTATTATCCAATAAGTATCCGTGTAAGTTAAAAAAGGTATTGTTCAGTCGTTTTCCATTACATTATAAAATAGTTTTTAAAACTTATATATAAATAAAAATCAGAGTGTCAGTGTGTACACGACACTAAGTGAACTAATAGATACGATCGTAACATGACCGTGGAATGAACTGTTCTCACGATCTATAAACCGCAGGATTTAATATGGAATTATTTAATACACACCATTTTATTTAAATATAACATATACCGTTTCTGAGTATCTAAATGAACGTAATTTGTTTAACGTGACACGAATATCCGTCTAGATTTTAATAATTCTTTTTATATTTAAATAAATTTGTATTATTATAAATGATATTATGACATTTTATCGTAACCAAATAATCATCAATAGACGTGGTTATTGTTTACGTTTTTATGAATAATACATATATGTATAAATAATATTTAACAACATGCACAAATTATTAGACCCAGAAAAGAAATCTACTCGTAAATTAATCATTAAAATATCTGTCTAGCCGGGGGTCGAACCCGGAGTACATTGCGTATCAAAATGGTATCGTGACTGCTCGGTCATGTAATCGTCACCGAATCTACAATAATCGTAAATAAATAAAATCAAGTAACTAAATAAATAAATCAAAAATTTGCATAGCTCTATTTACTAAGCACTCATAACATTCTACATATAATAATATTCAAAACAAATATAATGAAACATAGAAATAAAACAATACCAATAATACATTAATAATTGAAATAAATCCAATCAAAGTTCACAAGTAAAGAGAATTATATTTGCTCTACCTATTTACTTAGTTTGATTGACAATAAACACTTTCTTCGACGACTAACAAAACTGCGAACCACTCAATCAAGTGCGCAAATGTCTGTAACGCACACATATTTTCCTTATAAGACTGTGGTTCTCAAAGTTAACTCTAGTGATATTTGCATTGTAGACCAACATGAAAAAGATTCGGACCCAGGGAAATTTAAATTTATTATTTACATATATACCCGGCCCGAGAGCGAACCCGGAGCTATGAGGATTTCCGCGGGGTCGTCTGTCACTCAGTGATAGCTCCTACGAATATAGAATATAGTAATATACATAAGAAATACGTAATCACATATACATATTTACAAATGCAAATTAACCCAGAACCATAGAGAACGAAAACCCAAAACATGACCGGATGAAAAAATATTTCTAACTTAGTTATTAAGATTTTTTATTTTCAGGTATTTACTACACGATTGACCGTAACCACACTTTCTTTCATGACGAACAAAACTAAGAAGCACTCAATCATCAGCTCCTGTATCTGTAACGTACACATATTTCTTAAAAACCTGTGGTTCTCAAAGTTTGGCAAGTGTTCTTTCTTCTGTTATTTACTTGTAGTTGTCAATGGGAAGCAGTGAATGGCCACTATTACATATGTAATAACAGGTGGAATGAATGCTCGTTAATATTTTTTCCACAATTTCAATTCATAGAATCACTTTAATATTAAAAGATTAAGAAAGGTGTTAAAATTATTGCGTTCTATATTAAGCGATTTCCCCTAATTGCCGCCTGTCTCCCATAAATATTCCCATTAACATATTAATAGCTGTCAAATGAAGAATACACGTAACGTCAAATGCCATTTCACTGCAAAGTTATATCCCAATTACGAATAACAAAAAAATAATAAAGCAATACAACAATAATTTTGCATTGCAAATTTAGAAATACGGAAAATCGTATTAGATAAATAGGCACCAATTTTCAATCCATAAGACTTGTTTTATGATTCCGGTTAAAACGATTTTTTTTCTACATGACATTGAAAACCTTACTCAAATAAAAAATACTTTTCTAGTGCTAACTTACTAATTTCTTGTAGGAAGTATTCATGTAGAAATATTAGAGAAAGTAATTAAAGTTTTGGTAAAAATAATCGCATTAAATACAAATCGTTACATTACTTTTTGTATAACATATTTCATACGATACTTTGACTACCGTTGCTATTATAGACAATCAAAAACGTTTATGAACTATAATTACCGACCGTGTTGAATGAAAAACAGTTTAATATTTTTAATGCTCAATTAACCAAAGAGTTGGATTGAATAGAAAGCTCCTGTCCGACGGTCACGAATCTCGATAATAACAAATTAAATCTTATCGAAGCAATTATCATCGTTATTGGACATAAATTATTGTTATAATTGTTGGATTATTTATGTCCAGGGGTTAAAATGTAACTAAATGATATTAAGTAACAGTAGCATTGACTGCCCTTATAGTTTATGATTTACAATTGTTATTACAAACTGTAATTTGATTTATAATAAGCTTTTACTATTGAAAATGTTGAAAATGATTTTGTTCGAAATGAAAAGTAAAGAAACTTAACCTAAATATGGGTGCTTCTATGTGACAGAAAAGTCTGCCACATAATAAATATGTGAATTACCTATATTCTACCTTGAACCGTAGAACTGATAAAATTAAAGAATAGTAAATAAGATAGTAATTATTAAACGCCAGAAGCATTTACCAGCACTCTATTCGTGTTTATAAATATAATAATTATTGTTTTTAATATACAGACGTTCATGGGCGGCAGTGGCCACTTACCATCAGGTGGACTGGATGGTCGTTTGCTACTTGTATCATATAAAAAAAAATCAAACATATCACTTTTAACTACGACTACGACTAAATATTCCAAAGATTTATATTCCAAATTCCAGATTCCAAAGATAATATACTAGTTAAGTACATAATATTATGTAAAACTCAACATAAATAGTATAAAACCACATATTCTAGTAACCGTAAACAGAGGCGTAAACTAATACCCAATATTCCTTAAGAAAGTTGTGTTTTCTTTTAATAGTACCATCGATAAACGAACAGGTTTGCTAACAGTCCCTATTTAGTCTTAGAAAGGGCTTTTACGTAACAGATTAATATAACTTTATAATAATATGGCGAGAAGTATAAGAATCGATAACGACCCGTGAGATTGATGTGAGAGTTTAGAAAGAAGACTCCTGTCATCGGTAGATAGCGAACAATGTTACAGACAACATATCGTAAACTATACGTTCATCCTTACTACATTGAAATAAGATTCAATATAGAATGTATTTACTGAGGTAGCAAGCAAAATAACTTTGCAAAATGCTTTAATAGACACGCCGCCGGACGGAGTGTAATAAAAACACATAATTCTGTAATTGCTATAATTTTATTGGTTCCAATTGAAAGCCCTGTAAGCACAGCCAGAGGCGATACACTAGTATAATGGATTTAAATTCATCTCGTTTACTATTTTATCGATTTATCAATAAGTACCTTGCGATTTCATTCGTATTCGTATTTAAATGAAATAACTCATAAGTAAGAATAGTGAAACGTTCCAAGAATAAATAATTGTTTGATCCCATCATTTTGAATAAAGTCTTTGTAATATTGAATGATCTGTTAGAAAGAGTTAAGAATATTTTTATCAGTCGATACGAATGCGATATGAAACAGGAGTTTTGCTTGTAATTAACTATATATGTAGCTATATAGCTACTGTCAAGCAGAAGGTTTAAAGGTGGTATTTATGATTCGACTTCAAAAACACGATTGCCACAATATTTACAATCAGTGTCATCAATGATTATTGATTTGATTGCATTTTATTAATCTTAATAACGTCAACACTAACCTCTGCTGTGTTCTGGTTTGAAAGGAGTGGTAAAGGACACATTTAACCAAACCTTCTCAACTTAGGCCATAGGGATAGTAACTCAACTGTAGCTAACTTCAGGTAAAATTAGTCGTACCTGAAGTTAATCACAAATGTCCATTGGCTGCATTGGTTACAATTGTGGATTGTACTGTAAGTATACTCCTATATTATAAAAAATATATTAGTAACACCGCCATAATCAATTCAAAGAGACTACGCACCATACAAAAGTAAGCTATATTAATGAAGCGTGCTATGAAAAACATCAAGTAAAATTATCGGTGTGATAAAATTAAATTCCCACGAACAATAATAGAATGGAGTAAAGAGAGAAAGCTATCACCGATTACCGATACAGGTAAATTCGTCCACACAATAGAACATTACATGGGTAGTTACCTTACATTACAAATTAAATGTCCATAACTTTTATGCGCTATCAAATTGCAAATGAGTTAAGCGTTGAGCTTCAGCGAAATGAAAACTGTCTTGGTTTTATCCTAACTGGGATGTACCTTCTATTAAGACAGGATTCAATAAAATTATAATTAAAAAGCATTAAGTCAGGTAAAACTTGTTTAGCCGTTAAAGCGTAACTTAACGCTTGTCCACAAATTCACACAGGGATGTTCCGCTTAAGAGCCTTTAGAGGAAAAAAATACTGAACAAGTTTACCTTGTCTTCTGAGATTTATTAAAGTGTAAAGAAGAAAGCATAGATTATTTAGGTAAAGTTTTATTCATAGGTACCTAGATAAAGAACAATATATTCTTGGGTGGTTTTACTAGTAACACCGCAATTTAACACAACACTATGCTTTTCATTGAGTCAACTTAAAGCTACTTTTTAAAATATTGAAGTAGGTATTAGTATCTTATTTTTTGGCACAAAATTCCTTGATAACATTACGTCAATAGATGGCTCTGTTAACGACCTTGTAATATGATAGGGTTATGAAATAAATCTGCCTGACAAGAACTTAATGCAATCACCGGGTAATTCATTAATTTACTTTCGCTAACAAACTGGCATGCCACATAAAAATTAACAGCAATAAAATATAGTTCCCACGTCTAATAATAGAAAGCTATTTATTAGCGATACTGCGACAATGGCACGTAACGCCGGTCACCTGAAACTAGGGTTGCACAAATTTGTTTATAGATATTACACTAGTATTTACCGCAACCTCGCTCGCGCTCATGTAGGTATAAAAATTACTTTTCTATCCCTCGGGAATAGTATCATTTTTCGGGATGAAAGGTAACCCCTGACAATATGTGTGCAAAATTTCATAACGATCGGTTTAGTCATTAACGCATGAAGGCATTAGAAACAAACAAACAAATAAACGGAAATTCGCATTTATAATAATTAGGATTTAGTGGTGGTACCTTTGGTGGTTCGACTCCGGCGCCACCGTCAACTATTTCTGCCTTATAACAGCAGTGTTCAGCGCTGGTGTGTTCTGGGTTAAGGGGCGTGAGAGGAATGAAGACATACTTTTTCGAGGCGTTCCAACTTATTCCTCAGAGGTAGCAACGCATCTGTGGGCGATCTTGGGTGGGGCTGTGCTCTTATCTGAAGTTGATAACAAATGTCTATGTCCATGGGCGTGGTTGTCGGTGATTGTGCAACAAATGGGCTGCATGCTCATTTGCTACTTCGACCATGTAAAAAAATATTTCGTATATTACAATTGACTAAAGTAAACATCTTAGAGACAATAGACTAAATTTACTATATATTATTATATTATACAATAGGTACTACATACATACATATTATAGGACGGGTGGCAGCCCTACCTAAAACTATGACAAATTAAACCTTGCACTCAACTCGATAAGGCCTCCTTGATAACGATCGCGTTATAATCGAACACTTTTGTATGCGAATAATAACTTGGATTATACGAGAACCGAAGGTTTTTAATGCCTATGGAAAGTTTGTATTTCGATACTATCTTTTGATCGCACGTGTTTATCCTATATACATCAGCTTATATATAGCTTATACATTATGTCGTACATAATTTACTACTTTCCCATGATATTTCTTTAACGCAAGGATTTTTTAAATCTGTGTAAAATGTGCCCTATTTTCAGAGATGTCAAAATTGTTTATTGCAAGGTTAACCTTAATTATTAAAAAAACAGATTCGGGTTGGGTAATAAAATCCTTATAGGTATATAGATTTATGTATTCTGTGTGTACCTTCAAATAAACATAGTTATGATTTTTTACACTGTAGTAAGTTAAAGATCACTGAATATTAGTATTTTTTTCAATGTTTCTATGTTATTAATAATTTTAATTGATTTAAAGTAATATTGCACAATTTTAGTGTAGGTGACATTTACCCGTATTTAGGTAAAAATAACACTTTGAACGAAACATCAGAAGGAAGACACAAAAAGGTTTTAGTGGCTAAGTGTTGATTTCACATCAATTGCAACAAAATTTATGTGCCGGTGAAGAACAAAGGAGCTCCAGGAATTGCTTAAGTTATGCACTTGGCACACCGAAAGCGGAAGAATGTTAAGCGAAAAAATTCATGAGATTCAAAGAAGAAAATAACTATTCAGGACGAATAGTCGTACGTATACTTAAGGCGAAAAGCGCGTCTATTTTAATTTAAAAAGATGAAAAAAATTCAGAATATCACTTACTCACTACAA
>DWPV01001064.1:0-22717 GCA_018251915.1 Urbanus proteus proteus | reverse complement strand
CCATGGACATCTGTAATCAACCCCAGATAAGATCAAGGTCTTACTTGAGGTTGACCGTTGTTACCCCTAAGGACTGAGTTGGAACGCCTCGGATAAATATGTTTCCCTAACCACACCCTTCAAACCAGAACACAGCAGGGCTGAATACTGCTGTTGTAAGGCAGAAATAGGAAGATAGCGATAATTATTCTTTTCATGCTATAGTAACAGCTACTACAGTACATTAGCGACTAAGCATTTCACTTAATGGTTAATACTAATAGCTACTTCTGTTTATGGAAATGTGAAGTTAACCTCAGATGATATGTATTAGAATCCTATATAATATAGCTACTCTCGAGGGAAAAATGAGAACGCCACGACATAGTAAACATACTTATATGTATACTATGTATAATATACAGGTTGATTGGTAAAACGTTGGCAATCTCTTAGGTACTTGTAGGGGAGGTCATTTTCAACCAAATGTCTCCCCGTAGGACCACAATGCAAACCCCAAGCATTTTCGAGTAATTTCATATTTTATAATTATAAAAATCTGGAATACAACTTTGAAAATTAAAAAAATATATGTTATGCAAAAGATGATGACTTCACGTACCTAAGAGATTGCCAAAGTTTTACCAATCACCCTGTATATCCCTTACCATAACACAGATACGAACAAACACACCAAAAATATTTAATCTTTGCTTTGAGCCTGATAGATAAAATATTTTATTTCAAAGATGAGTGAATTATTGCCAATTTACGCTTGCTGGTATGAAACTTAATACACTACTGTGTTCAGAAATTCGGAAGACACGTTGTCACCTCTCACACCACCAAAGTGTTACGCCAAATAAATGGCACGATAGATCAACGAACGGAGGGACGGGATGCCAAACGAAAATCGGAAATTGGTATCTGTTACTTTTGCTGACGTTCTTAGAATTCAATTCTATTTAAAGGGAACTGATTGACATTATATGTCTTTAGTAGTTCACTTCTAGTGTGGTTGTGTATATTGTGTATGCGGATACAGACATACCACGATTTAGCAGAAACTCTTTTTTTTTAAGAAAGAGTGGCGAACCTCATGGATTTTGACGTCCGTTTACAACCAATTTCAGGTATAAAGAGTTTTAATCTGACATCAATTATGTTATAGATGCATTTGCTACTCCTGAAGAAGATGGTGATCTCATTGTAAATGAACCACCACACAGGAGAAAATCCTACAGGGGCTATGAGTGTCGAAAGCGTCGAGCCAGCAACCACACCCATCCAACGAAACTCAAGAATGCATCTTCAGATTGTATCATGCATCAGATTTGAAATAGATGTGATGGTGGTAGATATCTCATAGATCTCCCCAGTCAACCTACACCTGACAGATCTGGTGCAACGAAAACCATGGTGGCAGGAGTATTGTTCATTTTTAATCTTACACTATTTTACTATTCCCAGTGCGACAATAGCCTGGATGACCAAAATTAATTCAGACCGTCTAAAGTGAGCAATTATGCAGGCCGGAACGCGTAATGTTTCACGCTCGGAGTTTTGCACGACATTCCAATTTGTGGGTAAACTTTTTTAGTTAGGCCCTTCTGTGCTAAAATATGTTTCATAATGAAATGGTTGAACTACTTGTGAATTCACTGTTTTGAAAATATGGACCTTTTTCGTTAAATATAGCTTTATAATATATTATGTCTGATATCGATTTTTGTTAGGTGAACCTAACGATAAGGCACAATGGCTACCTGATGATCATGAAGATTAGTCACCATGATTTATGGACATCTGCGATATAAGGGAAGTCGTCAATGTATCAGCATTGACAGACTCGTCCGGATTTGAACCTTCCAAACCGTCTAAGGCGTGACATTGGCTAATTTAACTTTGGAAAAAAGCTTTAGCTACCTCTTTTTAGATATGTATTCTTTTTACTTTTTTAACGCGGATGAAACCGCGGGGATCAGCTAGACCACAATATAAAAAAATAAACTTACTAAGTACTTTGTCAATTCTACAAAAAATACCATAAAAATGAACCAAATCCAAAAAATGGACGTTCAAATAGAGTATGAGTTCATAATGTGGTATTCACACTAATACGATCCTATATGATAAGAGGAATTCCTAGAAACAGAACTGAATCAAGCAACCGCATATTCTGAACATCAGACCGAAATCATTATTCCGAAGCGAGTCATTGATGGGACCTTTCTAGGAATATGGCGTATGATTTCCGCCCGCACGAGCCTTTTGGGGTTTATGGAAGCATAAGCTATGAGCCATTGGGGCCACATTTGATGTGATGACATATGAGTATGAGAAACGTTTAGGATCTGCAAATAGACGTATGTATTATACAGGGTGTCCCGTAAATAGTGGACCACCTAGCATCCACGTGGAGGTTACACAAAGGCCTACCAGAACATCTTCTTTTGTTTCTCCAAATTCTCTTTCGAGATATTTTGATTTTGTATATTTTCTCAAAATCAATCTCAAAGACACGTCAATTCAAGAGTATTGCAATAAACAAACTTGAAAAAGGTTACAATTTTTGATGGTCAGAAATCAAAGAGTAACGGAAGGTATGCATTTTGCAAAACTCAAAATATTTTAAAAACCATGAGAGTTTGGAGAAGCAAAAGTAGATATTCTGGTAGGCCTTTTGTGACCTACATGTGGATGCAAGGTGATCCACTATTTATGGGAAATCCTGTAGAAGTATGCGTGTTACAGAGGTATGCTGTAATTTAAACATCCAAGAACGTGCTACGCGACCTGCATGAAGTATTTATGACGAGTCATGTTTTTCACATTAGATGATAAGTCTTTTCCATTTCAAGCTAAATTATGTATTTGTAATATAATCTATAATGAATTTAATATATTTAAATGTCGGTCTGTCTGTCAAATCTCATCCAAATCCGATTTGTAGAATTTTGCGTTAATAAGTATAAAACATTCATCCATGTATTGTTACAAGCTTTCGCTTTAATTATTTTAGTAAGATAAAATAATCATCGTCAACCTATTATTGTCCCACTGCTGGACACGGGTCTCCTCTCAGTGAGAGGGATTTTAGGCCTTAGTCCACCGCGCTGGCCAAGTGCGAATTGGTAGACTTCACACACCTTTGAGAAATTTTTCTTTTTAAGAACTCTCAGATGTGCAGGTTTCCTTGCGATGTGTTTCTTCACCGTAAAGCAAGTAATAATTAATTTCTAATACGCACTTAAATCAGAGTTGCGTGCCAGGGATTTGAACCTAGGACCCCTCGATTGAGAGGCCAAATTTCAACCATCAGGTTATCACTGCTCAAATAAAATAGTAAGAAGTCAGAAAACCACGACTCAAACTACCCAAAATTGATTTTTTCGATGTCTCCTCATTCAATTACCAAGTACTCGTAAGTAGAAGCTATCGAAGCACGTTAACGATCACTCGAAATAACTTAGACCATCCACACATTTTGTGGTTTGGTGGTAATGGCCTGATGGCCTTTGATCTCCACTGCACATCTCCGAGGGCCCTAATAACATAATTGAGTTGCACCAATAATTGATGAACATGTGGTATCTCACAAGGGCCATCAGGCCCGCAATATTATCTAATAGGTAACTCACCGAGATTCTAATTAGTTTCTTGATACGCCGCTGAATTTAATTAGTTTTAGTCCCAAGAATTTAATATGAATATTGGATAAGTAATAATAGAATTAATTATTTTCACAGTAATGGGAATGTAAAAATAGTAAAACTAATAAGAAATTTTAATCAAACGTCTCTTACTTAATCACGGGCATCTCGAAAACTATTTTAACCACTATTAAAATGTTTTAGTCTAAGATCTAAGAAAATATTGTTTTTTTTTTTGAAAAAAACCTTTTTGTTGGCAAGGCAGGATCCTTCAAAAGATATCCGACGGGAGCAACACCGGGTTATGTGGCATTTTAACCGCAATAAAACACCCTTGGTGGCCGTCCCTGGTGTTGTGAAGAACTCCTTGGTCTCAAATAAAAAAAAACCAATAGATATTCTCTAAATATGGACAAAAAGACATCAATCACGAATTTTTTTCATGGAACGTAATAAAAAGTTATTCGACTATAAATAAAGTAAAACTATTTTTGTATAAACAACAAGTCTATAAATTTTTGAAGCTTGCCTAATACCTATTTACTTTCACAACTTAGCTTGAACTTCTTTTTTAATTTAGGTCATTTTGGAACTTTGCCGTTATGTAGTATTCCTGTGTTTTTAATCTTATTTGTTTTATTACTTACTACCCTCTTTATACCCACAACCTGGGCCCTTTACAAACCCTTATCACGTGTCGGCGTACCGTACGGGAGATTATATCTTAAATTATTATTAACAGTCTTCCCTTTTCATTTCAGATTTCCCTTTTCATATACTTAATACTCTGGCCGGGCATCATATTGGTTTTTAGTAGCTTGATATGCTAATTTAAGGATTCTTACAAAATTAAATAGAAAACGAAAATATAGTCTCATCATCATCATCATCATCATCAACCCCTCATTGTCCATGGACAATACATGTATTGAGAGGGATTTAGGCCTTAGTCATCCGCGCTGGCCAAGTGCAAATTGGTAGACTTCACACACCTTTTGAGAACTTTTTTTTAAGTACTCTCAGATGTGCAGGTTTCCTCACGGTTTACGCAAACAAATCAGAAGTATTTGAATTTGAACCTGGATTGCCGGACCAATCGCCCGGGATTTGAACCTCGGACCCTCGATTGAGAGGCCAAGTTTCAACCATTAGGCTATCACTGCTATAAATAAATATAGTCTACTTGATTGTAAGTAGTTACTGAAGATTTTAATTAATTTGTAACTAACTCCATATAGACAGAAGAGGCGTTCTTCGTGTAGTCGATCATAGCTGCGTAGCCCTCAGACTCCTCAGAGAACCTAATACTGGTTATTACCAGTATTAGGTTCTCTGAGGAGTCTGAGGGCTACGTTTACTGGATATATGAGATTATTAATCTCATATATCCAGTAAACTTCTAAACAGACAATCAGCTAATAGTGCCAAAAAAAAAAACGAAACGTTGCTTTAAATATTTTTGTCGGTCTGTGTGTCTGTCTGTCAGTCTGTTTATTTATCTGAGGTAATCTTCTAAACGGCTAGACAAATTTTGACGGGACTCTTACTGGAAGGTAGCTGAAAGTCTAAGGCGTAACATAGGCAACTTAAATTTTTGAAAAAAAAAGCATTAGCGCGCGCTACACCCACATGCGCGCGATGACGCGGGAGAGCCGTGTTTCACTTATGTTTAAATATGTACGCGTTTTTACTTTTATAACACGGGTGAAACCGCGGGGTTCAGCTAGTCTTCACATACGAGTACACCATATCTTTTATTACAGGAACTGTCTCGTTATATTATCACGATAACCGACCGTTATGTCCAATCATCTACGAGTATATCAACTAACCCACTCAAAAAGCAATAACTGTAAAGTTCCACAAACTCAGATTTCAATGCTCGAACAAATAACTCACTCGTACATCGTTAGTATAGTTTACGGAATCGCGTTCAAACGATTTCATAGTTAGATCTAACTTTAGTTACAACAGTTTATTGAATAAGTTTGTTTTGCTAACAAACACGCGGTTTTTCTGACAGTTGCGATCAGATTGTGAATATAAAGGCCGTGACAATCTGTTTCATATTTAAAACGAGCTGAAAATTGCGACTTCATACGCTACTATGTTAAATAAATATTAGTATAAGGTGGTAAAGTCCTTTCTGCTTCGACTACAGCGGCACCACCGCCACTGCTATTATAAAGACAGTTCAGCGCTGCTGTGTTCTGGTTTGAAGAATGTGATAAGGGAAATATACTTATAGGTACGGGGCTTTCCAAGTTAGGTAGATCTGTGATCTTATCTGGGGTTGATTACAAATATCCATGGGGGACAGTAGCCACTTACCATCAGGTGGACTGCATGCTCGATTGCTACTTTGATCATATAAAAAAAATGTATCAATGTTACCCGTGTAAAGCCGGGATGGTTCGCTAGTTAATAAATATAAACCTTTATATTGAATAAATCTGTCTATTAATGAAATCCGTATTAAATAAAGTTGCGTAGTTTAAAAGATCATAAGGTACAAACGGTGGGAACGATTTTGTTTCGTCCTATGAAGAGATATTACGTGAGGAGTCCCCGATTTATTCTCAGTAAAGGCAACGCCAAGGTATATTGGATACCAGTCGTTAAACCTTTTGAGAGGCCTCACGGGTAATTTTAAGACATCCGACTCGGGTTGGCCACTTACTCGTATCTTCTCACCAATTCACATATAGTGGAGTATACTTTAGGTCGCGTTAAATGTTGGGAGATACATATTTAACAGATAGACAAGGTGCAGTCAAGGAGACAATATTAGGCCTATTCTGTATGATGTTTATGTATTTACTAGCTAATCCCTGCGGTTTCACTCGTTAAAGAAATAAAAAGGCATACGAGTACTTATGTAAACATAAAGGCGCGCTAATGCATTTTTCAGGAATTAAAGTATGTTACGTTAAACCTTCAGCTATCTTCCAGGGAAGTCCGGTCTTCCAGGGAAAATCGGTCCGACCATTTATATGATTATATCAGCCAAACAAACAGATACTTTCATATGCATTGAGTAAAAAGTTTTTATTTTAAAATCACAACCTCCGTGCTCCGCCACCAAAAAGTTTGAAAACCACTGCCCTAGTCAATGTGTACGGATTTTCTTATTTCACGAAAATGATGTTAAAGCCAATCCTTTTTCTTTACCCAAATTGATTTTATACACGTGAATGTACAAAATAATTACATAATTTCGTTAAACATTAACAAGATTGTTGTTACTTGTTCTATACACATAAATCGCACTCATTAAGAGTTCTTTGGATCCGTCCCAAATTGCGAGGGCAAAATAATTATATGGGGACATCTTAATTACGCACTGACAAATTCAGTCCCCATTAAATCAGGATAATTACTGGCTCTTGTTGAGTACAAGAAATAATTAAGTCGAAAAAAAACGAAGCTGTTAATGATTTAGCGTTTAGTCGCTCTTAATTATTTTCCTTTACACTTGTCTATCTTTGGTTCTGTATTTTTTTATTATTTTTGTCTTTATTTCACCCAGTTGTAGTTACGTTACTATATATAACATACAAATAAATAAAATTATAGTGTCTGCTTGTGACTTCAAAATAACAACTTTTTACTTAATGCATATAAAAGTGTACATGATACCTATAACAAAAACGCAATTAATTTATTTTGTCTGTTTGTCTGTCTATTTGGCTAAGGTAATATTTTGATCGGCTGGACTTATTTTAACGGGACTTTCATTGGAAGATAGCTGAATGGGTAAGGCGTAACATAGGCTTCTTTAATTTAGGGAAAATTCATTAGCGCGCGCTCCACTTGCACGCGTCGCCGCGGGACAGCCGAGTATCACTTACGTTTAAATATGTATGCCTTTTTAGTCCTATAACGCGGGTGAAACCGTGGTGATCAGCTAGTACATAAATGTATTAACGTTAACGTCTTTGTGGAATTACTATTTATAAATCTTATTTATAAAAAAACGTTTACATTTAACACCTAGAAGAATATAAGTGAAATGAAAAGGAATATTTCCAAACAATACTTCATATTTAACAGCGGTACAAAGTTAGAACAAAGAGACAATACAATACGATTGTATTTTGTATCTAATGGGCTATATATTAGCGTATTTATGAATGAAATAAACGTTTCGGGGGTCTCGGAAAACCTTTTTCTACATACTAAAATGTTTTCGCTTATACAATTTGTAAGGATCCCGTTGATTTTGTTACCGTAAAGGCGTTTTACACAGACAAAATTTTAAAAAACGATTTTTAAATCGTATTTTTACTAGAATTACTATTACTATATACTAGGGTTTTTTACCACGATTCTCCTGCGTTGTGGGTGCTGTAGACACACAAAGGCGCTTCAAAAACCCCGACCGAGAAATCTAAGTTCATCATTCAGATGTCAGGCCTGGGATCAAACTCGGAACCCATTGCGTGTCGGAACTGTATTTCTCGATAGCGTAACAGCTTAATTAGACAGATAGGAGTAGCGATTACACCTGACGGCAACTTCAAACCAACATCCTACCTTCAAGTAATTGTTATGTATTTATAGATCCCGTAGCAATTAATTTAATGCCTTACAATTTGAGTAATTAATATTTTTTGAAAAAACGAAATACCTATTACACGCACAATTCTAACAATTAACGCATCAAATTGTTATTAATATGGGTTGTAATGTTTTTTATTGTCAAAAATTTTCAAATGGAAAGTACCGGGAGTAAATTCCTTTGGCGACCCAAAAGTTATTAGGCACAGTTCACATTGAGGGAGACATACCATACGTAAATGTTTTTGTATGTTTTGCTTTACAGTACGTTTTGAGTTGAATTGTTGTTTTGAACGTAGCTGCTATTATGATTTGTATTGGAGATTTGAATAAATAATGGCGCGTTCTCAGCTTTGTACCTGTTTTACAAAAATTAAAACAATTGAATGGAAATTTGGTACATACATTGTTGATTTAGCTTTATGAACTATTCATTAATGTACCAAGAACAAAGTATGCGTATCATCTATACTATTATCAAAACAGAAGCGCTAATTAAACATAATACTGCAGGTAAAGGTATATTTACGAGTGCGCGAGAAATTAGTGCCTTATTCTATTGTACTACATTACCAGTCGCAAAATCGCAAAGTCGCACTTCAGTATTTAACAGTATGTATAAACTCTAGCCAACGATGTCAATTTTCAGTATAAAAATATCACATTTATTTTTATTTGGTACATTTACATATATGTTGTTTCACTGAGGTTTAGAATATGTTCTATTTTGTTTGTTTTCGTTGATATCGCTCCATTGACTTCAAATGAAATAAAAACACCAAAAGGCTTAGTATTCACATTATATTTCTATTTAAAAGTTAATAAGCGGTATTTTATATTTGATCATAGTAGCAGCAGTGCACCTGATGGCAAGTGACAACTGCCGCCTGACAAATAGTTGGTCAAAAAAGTTTCCTTAACCACGATTCCCAGGACGGGATCCAGAATTATTCCTCTGAGTGAATTTTTCATTTTATATCTAATATCTGAACTAATTCCTCCTCTCAATCATGTCCAACTAACGACCCGATTTTTCACTGTCTTTATTAAAACGAGATTTATATTTCCACGGTTGATCTAAATCTGATTATATAAAGTAATCTCTTTACACAGTCAATGTGATATTAATGTAAATGGAATAAAAATTATGCTTTTATACTCATAGCCCAACATTAGTATTACAGACAAACATGAAATCTAAATTCATTATTTATTATCTGTTTGAAGTTGTATCATAATGGCCAGTCTTCGCTGGTCATCCTTACAAGTTATTCTAGATTTAAAATTAAACAAATATTCAGCCAATAAAAATCGTTTCTCATCTCAAAACCTTTATATATTTTTTTTATTACATACTAGTTTTCGCCCGTACCTTCGCTCACGTTAAATATTAGATTTGTATACTTCAGGTGTAGTTATAATCCAATTCAATCTTATCAAGTGGCCGTAGGTGTAAAAGTAGGAATGTAGGTTGTAGGTATAAAAGTTATTTTACTATCCCTCGGAAATAGTACATTTTACGGAATGAAAGGTACTCTATGTCCTCTTCTGGACCCGTTACTATGTGTGCGCAAAATTTCATAACGATCGGTTGAGTGGTTAAAGCGTGAAGGCGTTACAAACAAATAAACGGACTTTCGCATTTATAATAGTCCCTCGCTAGATCTTTTCCTGTGTCATGCCAAGAACATACACAAAGACAAATACACAAGGCCAGGCAAAGTACATAAATTATCATTGAAATAGCCTGACCAGGGATCGAACTTGAAACTTCACGTCCGATCGGTATGATAACCACTCTGCCACTTCTTAACATTTTCACAAAAATGCCTTCAAAATATTTTCACCATTAACTAGGGAGTCACTTAAGTTGGCAACACCGATATAGCTAAGTTCGTTCGTGGGGTTCTAATATTGCCTATTTATTTTTACTCGCCACCCTCATATTTTCTTTTCCGGCGACCGCTGATATGAGTTCCAAGTTGTTTACTTCCGGCTAGAATGAAACGGAATTGAACCTCTTACAAAGTTTATCGGTTGAAATGAACTTTGTTTTTGGCTAGTGCACGCCCGGTTGGAAATATACTGTTAAGATATAACTACTTTATGTTTGTGTTCAAGGAATAATACGATATTATACTTCAAGTACCTCTAAAGTGTAATGTTCTTTGGCTAATGTTTAATTAACTTCTGTTTCTTCTAATGTTCAAAGTTAGGTGACATCGGCCGCGGTTAAAAGTTGGATGAGTACCCGATAGCCTATGTAACATCACGTTGGTAAGTGGCCACTGCTGCCAACGGACATACGTCAACTTCACAGATCAGAGTCTTAACTAAGAATAGCCCGTAGATATTATCACCCCAGAAGACTTAATTAAAAAACTTCGGATAACTACCCTTGAGAACTAGTTTGGAACATCAGACGTAACACGAAGACATAACTACCTACTTATTATGTCTTCCTTACCACACCTTTCAACGTTAAACCCAGAACTCAGCCATACACTTCTGTGTTAATAAAGACTAAAAGAGAAACCTCCTGTCAGATGCAAACATAAAAGTACACCGAAGTAGGTCTTCCCTTCACTGCAGTAAACTTTCCCTAACCGATCGCTATCAAAGAGAACAATAGTATTGAACGGCACTATTTAAGTTGAAAAGTGCCAGTATTGGAGCTCAGTAACTCTATTTGCATGAATTTGTATCTACAACCATTTTTACGTGATCATATATGTAGATGAGAATTTATAGTTTTCAGAGTCCGTATATTTTTATCGACTTCTAAAATAAATAGGAAATTCTTCTAATTCGATGAGATCATCTTGGGATCGTGTCAATGTTTGAGGATATATTGAAACGCCTCCTATAAATCAATAAGGATATGAATCGATTTCACAATCAATCATTTGCAATCCATCCGTCCACGAATATGTTTGACTAACTTCGCTTACTAGTGTAATTCTTCCCGGAAGCCGATCACAAAAATGTTGCGACTTCGGAAGTTTAAAGTCCCGCATTCACATCCGTTCATCGAAACGCAAGAATTGCATAAACGGTACGGCCGGAATAGGTACAATGGTACTGTCGTCACAACAACAACAAAGAGCTGATGAAACGGTACGATAATACGCTATTTAGAGCCAGGCGTCGGCTCCGCATAGCACCAATATCAAACTTCCCCCACATATCGTAGATGATTATATCATTTATTACGATTTATAATGTGGTAGAACTCTTTGTAGGCTCCTGACTCCAGAGGCCTAATGTAAGGAAAGGTTAAGTAAGGAAGAAGTACATAATTTTATCTGGCACTAATTACACATGTCAATACTGTATGTTTCTTTGCTACTTCTGGATATTATTATTATTATATATCGTTAAGTGTAACAGGATGTTTACCGAAAAAAATTTTTTCTTTCTTTCTTTTCTTTCTTTCATATTTGTCAAAAAGACCGAAGACATTTATACCTTTCATTTCAAGAACGCAAGAGTAAAGAAGCGAAGACTTAAAATCATCTAAGATAACACACATTCAACATACATTCTATTTTTTCACTTCTAGTCGTATTTATGTTATACTTTTCCAGGAATTCCAAATTCACTTCATCGCAATCGAAGTAAATTCCACGATCGCGAATAAAAACATCGATTCGAAAGATTTATCTCGTAACACAAATAAAACGTTAGCACTCAGTAGATGATCGATCATCGAAATTCGATGAATCATCTGGACTATATTACGGGCTGGAGCTGTGACTGACAGATGGACAGACAAACGAGTAAATAACACTGGCCTACATTAAACATACTTCGCCCATTGTAGTCTTATAAAAAGATGTGCATATTTTTGCTGGTTTGCAAAAATATTCTTCTGTGAGTAGATTATATTCTGAAGTCGCAGAAAAAATGCTGCAAGTTTTGGTAAATTCAATTCTGATCAAAATCAAAACGCTCTTGATCAGACTAAAATCTAAAGTGTGCTGACATGTGGTAGCGACCATTTTATGTCCTACTACATAGCATGTTTTACCTTCTTAGTGTCTTCCGTGATATTTAGAAGAGGCCTTAAGATCACTTAACTGCTTTTGTCTAGAGAGGACAAGAAATGTCACTACCGATTAGCTATTTTGACGACCCGCATGGCGCAGCGGTTATCTACGAGTCTGACAGCCTTGATTTCGGGTTCGATTCCCGGCCAGATATTCGAATATTTCAATTCATGTTATCCACGATAGAGAACAAAACCTTAGTGTGGGGCTATGAGTGTTGAGAGCGAATACATCACGTCACATCAAAACTCAGAAATAAATTTCTTAAAACTCTTACTTCGTTAAAGATATCAGATAGATACAGCATGTCTAGCCACTTTATATAAATAGTCATAAAAGACAAGAACAACAAAATAATCCTGTATATTCCCATAAAGTACAACCGAACTCTGAAAGGTATATTTTGAAGCGGGCCACGTACGCCATTCATTTAAGCGAATGTGGTCTGTTTTCTTTTTATCGTATTTACGTGTTCCCATACGATAACGACGTAATGACAGGGATTTGAATAAATTGTTACTCTGTAACTGAATCCGTGTACATTTTTATGGATGTGCGGAGTGTACTGGTTGGAGAGTTCAGGTTTCAATTCTCTTCACATATAATTAGAGTAAGATTTCTTGGTATGATGATGTGTTGTCGTTATATAGCAGCTGCCAAGATTCGTGGAATTATATGGCTGTAATTAGGATAGATTATAAGGCTGTAATTAGGATAATTGGGAGCAGTGATAGCCTAATGGTTGAAACTTGGCCTCTCAATCGAGGGGTCCGAGGTTCAAATCCCGGGCACGTACCTCTGATTTATGTGCGTATTAGAAATTAATTATCACTTGCTTTACGGTGAAGGGTAATGATGATGAGGAAACCTGCACATCTGAGTTTTAAAAAAAAAGAACTCAAAGGTGTGTGAAGTCTACCAATACGCGCTTAGCCAGCGCGGTGGACTAAGGCCTAAATACCTCTCACTGAGAAGGAGACCCGTGCCCAGCAGTGGCAGGACAATAATGGGTTGATGATGATAAATAGCAATGGTAATGTTAAGCACTGCTTTGTTGTACTCAGACGGATTTAGTAAACAAGGCATGCTTATCTAAGGCGTTATGAAGGCATAACTTCAGGAAGTCAACCTCAGGTAGATTTCTTAACTTATCTAGGCTTGACAGGTGTCCACGGGCAGCAGTAGCCACTTACCATCTGGTTGACTGTTTGTTCAATTGTTTTATATGATCTTAGTAGCAAACGTGCTGACGATGCAGCCCACCTGATGGTAAGTGGCCACTGCCGCCCATGAACATCTGTAATCAACCCCAGATAAGACCACAGTCCTACCTGAGGCCGACCACAGATGCGTTGCTACCCCTGAGGACTAAGTTGGGACGCCTTGGATAAGTATGTTCCCCTAACCACACCCTTCAAACCAGAACACAGCAGCGTTACACTGGTGTAATAAGGCGGAAATAAGTGTGGTGGTGGTGCCGCCGGAGTCGAACTACATAGAGTTCTACCTTTAAAATAGCTTATTATATCATATAAAATAAAACATCTAAACATACCTAGCAGCGGATCGCATCCCTTCTTGCAAATGGGCACGTCGCAGAGGTCGCCCTGCCACCCAGGTAGACATTTCGGCTCCCCCTTATCATCGCACACGTAGTGGCTGTACTCGCTCTGGACGGCTGGCAGCTCGCACGCCTGGACACTCTTCGGATAGAGACCAGAGTCAGCGTGCGGTGCAGGGTTAGCACAGAGTGTTAGATAGACATGAGTTAGACAAACACGAAGATATAGAGTTAGACAGATTCTAAGTGCAAAGTTAGTACACACAAATTGAAGTAGATTATATTACCCAAAGTATTAAATTAGACATATAAGAACTTTGTTGGTCGATAATTCCTTATATACTTGAGGAAGAAAAAATTACCCAAGATATTAAAATAGAAATGCAAAAGTTACGTATGGCCAATATAATGACATTAATTGTTAATATTATAAATTAATTATCACATGCTTATCAATTAAGGTAAGTAGATAATAATACCTACATCGTGAGGAAGCGAGACAAGTGCTTCAGTTTTTAAAACGAATTTGGTCTTGCGCGACAAAATTCAGTGATTATTTCCAAATTCGGATTTGGCCCACCATTTCCTCTTATTTAGCTTTGTGGCCTGTTACTAAAAGGTTACCGACAGCTGAGATGAGAGATCGAAATTACAATAATGCCGTACAAATAAAAGTCGTGTCTAGCTTTGTACCCTGTATTACTAAAAGGTCGCGCCCCGCGTCTCGGAGCGGTTGCCATACCGGTCTGACGTGCAGAGGGTCCCGAGTTCAATTCCCGGCCGGACAAATATCTGAATGATGAATTTTCTGTTTTGGGTCTGGGTGTTTGTGATTTCGTCTTTGTATGTCCATAGCACCCACGACACAGGAGAAAATCCTACTGTGGGACAATGAGTGAAGAAAGCTAAGAGATTGACGTCAGTAGTCAGGACCGCCTTTAACCTTTAAGGGCCTTGGGCACACAAGGACGTTGGGGCCCTAAATGTCCTTGGCAGGCCACTATTTTGTTTGATTTTATTAGCAAAGGCAAAAAAAGTCAGGTTCTGTTTTCCCTTATTAAAACGATATACTGAGTAAATCAATTTATAAACTCCTGTTCCGTTCCTACTTGCTGCTACGCGCCACTTTCTTGGTGTTTTATCAGGACCTACGGGACCCCCTTGATCGCGGGGCCCTGGGCGAGTGCCCATTGTGCCTAGTAGGAAAGAGGGGCATGTCTGTAGTAGGTCTAACCCCAACTACTATAAATTGCAACAAAGCCTTACAAATAAAAGGCTTTTAACATAAAGGACAATCACTATGACCTAGATTAAACAAAGGAATCATTGAACGCAGCGACGAGTGTGCGCATTTCTCTTTTCACTTTTATCTGAGATTATCTGATTTAAGATGGACAACGGGACATCTGTTCTTTTCCTAACAGGACGTAAAGACCGGAGTGAGTCACTAAGGAACTTTCTAATAACGAGACGTGAAAGCAGCAAGAAAGTGTGTCATGAAGAAAACATCGGAGAAAACAGCCGGCCGCTCTCAAAATTATGCTTAATCCATCAAGTAGGTATTAATGCGTAAAATAAGCTTAATAAGTCAGTCAGTCAGCTGAGCAGGGAACTTAATGTTAACGAACAGGTTGGTTTGAAAACCAGTTTCATGTGGGTTGATGTATTGTGATTTAAGAATAATGCTTTCTAGTAGGAAACTGGTGCCTTATTAGGATTGTAGAAGCTAGGAACAATTACAATTGTATGTTGTAATACGAGATCTTTATCTTTGTATGTAAAATATAAGCCAATAAGATACCTTATTAGGTCCATTAGGTACAGAAAAAACGTATACAGTTGTAATAAGCAATTATTTCTATCGTTATATAGTGAGTTTATATTCAAAATACTTGAAAATTTGTCCAGATTGATAAATAAAATATAAAAATCCGCACTTGAAAGCCACATTTCAATTAACAGGTAATCTTTCGAAGCTTAAGTTCTTTTTTGCAAAACTAGACACAATTGACGTTATTCACACAACCATAGATGTAGAATCCTACTAACGGAGGTAGATGGGCTGTCCATGATCTAATCATACAACCATAGATGTAGGATCCTACTATCTATCCATGATCTAAACATACAACTATCACCAACATACGAGATTTGAAAAATACCGAAACATTATAGACCAAAAACAACATGCAGTGCAGGGTTAACGCAACGTCTTGTGCAAAAACTAAAATTTAAGTATTACTTCGAACAACTTCAAATCCTATATGCTCTTAGAATAGGCACAAAAATCTAACAGTTCAGATTAACCATAAACTAAATTAATTTTAAACATTGTACTTCTTCGTATTTTATTATTAGATCATTTTAAACATTGTATTTTTGCAGTTAAAGAGTGAGATTACACTCATAACTTCGATAGGGTTCTTATTTTGCCTGTCAAACAACCTAAGCTAAGGAAAAATATTTATAGGTTTACTAATAAACTTTATTTTCATTTGATCCAGACCAACTCTAACTCAAATATACTGGAGATCTTAACCGGCAAAATTGTACTCGTATTATCGTCGATCGGGTCGTTATCATATAAAGAAATCCCATCGAAACGTACAAAAAACAATTGAAAATTATCATCATACGATAATCCTTTTAATCTTTGTTTTGAGTTTAGTAAACAATGATTTATTATAGAAAATGCACTACGTAAATATTTTGCATTTATACAATTGTATAAACAAAATCGCATGCAACGAATCTCACCTGCTTCTTCCATTTCGGGAGGTACCTCGCCGGCAAAACCACTGGCGTCACACAACAGATGACGACAAACAATATAGCGTTCCTCATTCTCACTTACTCCATTTACTTCAAGCACTATTTTTTAATTAAGCTTATTGACGGGATCTTTAGACCAATGTCTGTAAAATGCAGTTCGAGCGAGTGCAGGGTTAACGGTTTGTACCGCGTGCTGCCAACAACCAACTAGTACTGTTATGCTGTGTTATTGAACTTGAATCAAGAAGCCCCTTTCGCCGCGAACACTCGTAGAGCCATAGAAGTAGCGGTGAAAGTGAAATTTGTTTGATTGTTGTGTAATATTGTCGCGTCTTGTGTCGCAAGCAGCCAGACATACTTGGGAACAATGCGTGGGGTCAGTCTTTCGATGGATGACTGCTAGTAACAATGTTATAGAAGCGTGTCTCTTCAAAATAGATTGAACCCCAGATTCATTTTTAAAATAATATTGATAAAGCCTCCGGACAAATTAAAACAAAATTTACGTAAAAATTTTCATTGCTGAACAATTATGCAAGCCATGTACAATATAGAGCAGTGTAGTCTTTAATGAAATCATAAAATATGTGGGTTCTTATTTATCATAGAAAAGGGCTTTCTTTCTTGTTATTTATAGACTTTAATCATAATTTGTGTTCTGAAGCGGTAAAACCTACAAAACTAAATTGAAAATAAAATAAAATGTTTCAATAAATATATACAACTACTCGTATTTAGATATTATGGAATTCATTAAATATATTGAAGATTTTAAACTTTATATTTATACCTTAAGGTAAAAACCCAATTCTTGAGTAAAATAATAGCCAAATACGCGTTCCAATCGCAGTTTCCGTGGCCACGTTGCCCCACAAGCAGATCACTCTCCGAGAGAAATGATTCTGCGCCGTTTATTAACCGGGGTAATTCCTTGCAGTTTTATTGCAGTGCTACTTACGTTTTATGTTCGTTTCATGGAATCTGAGAACTGTTTATTAGATTCCAACTAACTTTTACAGGAAAATTTTATTTTAATGTTTTGTAATGGATATCATATTTTGGAGCAGTGATAGCCTAATGGTTGAAACTTGACCTCTCAATCGAGGGGTCCGAGGTTCAAATCCCGGGCAAGCACCACTGATTTATGTGCGTATTAAAAATTAATTATCGCTTGCTTTACGGTGAAGGAAAACATCGTGAGAAAACCTGCATATCTGGGAGTTTTTTAAAAAAAAAACAAAAGTTCTCAAAGATGTGTGAAATCTACCAATTCGCACTTGGCCAGCGCGGTGGACTAAGGTCTAAAATCCCTCTCACTGATAGGAGACCCGTGCCCAGCAGTGGGACAATAATGGGTTGATGTAATTATTGTAAATACATATTTATAAGCATTATAAGATGAGGTAGATACATTGAAAAGAAAATCGAGAGAAATCGTATCATCGAGTATCAAAGCAATCTGCTACTCTTTAATAACGTAACTATAATTTCACGCCTCGTTACCTACACTGTCATAGATATATATTTTTATCTAGCGTTTACATTTAAAAGAAAATATGGATTGAATACTTGTGGAACTCTGCAAAATATTAACACAATACACATTAGTTATGTTTGTAGCTAAGTTATCCTAATTCATCTCGTATTACGCAATAGCCCGAAATGGCCTGAAAATCTAGTTAAACTAACAGAGTAGACATTAAGATGGCATTAGGCCATACATATATGATATTCCAACGGTCAAAGTATAAAAATACTGTAAAAACTAGATATTAATTAAATATATACCTACTATAGCAACATGAAAAATCTTACCTATATTAAGTTATTCATTAATCTATGATTTTGGATTACCCTTGGAGTTTAAACTTAATAAAATAAAAAGAAAAACACTCAAATAATTCATAATACATATTTATTTATATTACTTTCCCTTTTATGTACACTATAATGTAAAGCTATATACACACAGTTTAGGTCCATATTACATTATCATTACAACTTACAAGCTCCGAACAATATAAAGTTCAATAAAATGTTTACAACAAGAGCTACGTAAAATTTGAGGGCTGTGGTTACATTTGTACACAATTACGTTTACATATCAATATTAATCACTCATTTTGCTTTTTAATATATTCGAAATCATAGCGATGGCTCCCAAGTAAACTATCGTAAGTCTAATAAGTGTATTTTACAAGAAAGCAGTTTACGGATACTTTCATGCACCATACCTTGAAATTAAAATTTTGAGAATATTTTTTTACCTTTAATATTTTTTTTGTTCTATTTGCCTTATGTGTAAAGATAAAAAACAATTTATCAATAGTATAAAAAACAATTTAAAATTTTGAAAATATCTTTAAACTGCTCTTCTGTAAAATTGACTTTTTAGACATACGATAGTTTACTTGGAAGCCATCGATAGAACAAGATCATACACAGATCATGATTTTATTAAAGAAAATAATATTCATAAGTATACTCATAAAATTTAATCGACTAAAAATAAAACTAAAAAACAATAATAAAAATTAATCAGTAATAAAAATCATAATCGAAAAAAAACATATTTTCTTAAATATTGCCGTGACATATTTTCGAAAAAGTGAATGTATATAATTATGAAAACTGTGCAAAAAATATTATGCTTGCTTGTGCAAGTGTAACCTAGGCCTAACGTGCAACAGTCTACCACTCATTAATTATAAATAGGCTAAATTACATAACAAATATGTGATTAAGGGTGTCATTCCACCACAGATGTGAGAGATAGAGAAGCTATATATGTTCACCTATTTTGCTTGGATCTTGCTTGATATACATGGCTTAGCATAGCTATAGTAGTTAAGCTATGTTTTAATAGAGATTGGAGACATATGAGCTAAGGTTTGAAGCTATGTGACAGAAGCTATAACATTCACATAGCATCTTACTCGCTTAGCTTCAGTCTCACACATCGCTTAGCTCTCGCTTTTGGTGGAAAGGCACCCTAAGGATGCATTAATAAACAACATGAAAAACCTACATACTTCTGAAACATTATTTTTATATTAAAATGTTTTAAAAATGTTTTGTTTTTTCGGTCATTACGTAAAACTATATTTTAGGCCTTATATTAATTTGTAGCACAATTTTAATCACGTCAAAATTAAACTAACGCAGCTTGTGCATTATCCGTCCTATATATAAAATAAAGACACCAACTACCACATTACTTTTGCTATAAAGGGAAAAAAGGACAATGCGTACGTAACTTAACATTCACATTTTGGTCATTATTATCTACATCATATTATCACCTCAGATTAACATTACTAGAAACCAAAGTTAACATAAACTACTTCATAACATACACACAACAAAAACTGGCCAACAGACAAAATAGATAGGATATTTTGATTACATAAAAATATCATATAGGTTTAACTGTAACATGGAATTAAAAACAAGTAGGTATGCGTATTTAATTATAATATGAACGATTTCTATACTTATAGCTCCCATTAAGATATTCTCCTTTATTATGGGTGCCATGGACACACAAAGACGAATACACATACACCCAATAGAAATCTTAATTTATCAGTGATATTAACCAGTGGTCGAATTCCCAATATATGCATATTTCCAATATTGTTGTTTTTAACACAGATAAACTACGCTACACATAACATTATTCAGTGAAACAAGACACATAATAACTTGCTTAAATAAATGTTACTGTCCAAAATATCCGTTTTTATATAGACTTCTCGCTCACACATTAAGAAATAAGTGAGACGAAAATAAAAACACCGCTATGGTATTTCTAAATGATTTATAACTTTTGTAAACATACATTTCGTCAAATAAAAAAAAACAGATTTTTGCATTATTTATATTTCATGTTTATAACGATTAATTACGATTTTCAAGCAATCAATCAAACAATTATATTTGATTACCTGTGCCCATAAGTAAGGAATAAAAGAATTGCAACCAACGATTTCCGTCATTTTCCAAACGTAAAACCCAAATCCCTTAAGCACCATTTAAAGAGTATTATCTATATTATAATCACTTTACGATCTTTATATATCATTTTATCAATAAATTAAAATAGATTCATAGTTCAAGAAACATATAATTACAATAAAATAATAATGTTCAAATAAAATTACAATTGCATTGCAATTGCAATTGAGGTTGCAATGCAATCGCAATTTCAATTGCAATGCTTTACATTAAATAATAATGTTCAAATAAAATTATATCGCATTGCAATCACAACGTCAATTGCAATTGCAATATTTTACATAAAATAATAATGTTGAAATAAAATTACATCGCATTCGCAATGCTTTACGATATTAATAACAAACTAAACTAAAACTGAATTTATTTAACTAATATGAAAAAGATACTACTTTGTCACCAAAATATTAAAATCGTTTTAAAAAATCTCGTCGGTTCATATGTTATTATCTCTAATCTGCAAAAAAATGTTTACGTCTATTTGTTCTGGCCAATTTTTGGAAACGCCTGCACATATTATGACGGGTTACTCACGCGAGATAGGGTACAACTAGGAGCACTAATTGCAAAAATAGTCACACGACAAAGAAATTAGATACGTGAGAACAGTATCATCGTGAATAGTTATTTATATATTAATACAATGTACATTATAACAAGTATTATTACTTATTTATTAAATGCGATTCAGACATATACATAGGTACACAGGTTATAAGGCAATTTTTGTCACATTTGTAGTGATTAACATTTTTTTAACTCTATGAAAATTATATTACACCAAAAGCAAGGTTAATTATAGGTATGTTAATGATAGGTATGTTCATGATATTAGGTTAATGATAGCATTAGTTATGCTATCATTAAACAAAAGCAATTTGCATACAGCGTGCCTCACTACTATATTATTTGATCTGATATACGTAGTTCTATTCTTTCCGACAGATGGCGCTATAGGATCAAAATTAGATATATCTCTAAACCAATATTGTGTGAATGTGTGTGAATTCGTGAATACTACGAATTTGTCCTTCATCTTTAGGTTCGGTTAGGTTAGGTCAGAATCTCCAATCAATCAACCCCTATCATTTAGAAAGGGCAATAACGTACTACAAATGTGCAAAACATACCTTCATTTTAATGAGATACATTAAGGAGATTATTTTAGAATAACATCCACGCTACAAAGGCAAACAGGTGAACATACAATATTTCTTAATTTACCTAAGGGCCTTTTTCCTGTCACGCATGTTGATGAATTAACTCATGTATATGTCACACATTACAAGAAAGCGTCTATGAAACGATAAGATGCAAGTGACACGCATGTGATCACAAACGCGTGATAAGAAAGGCCCTTAAGACTTTAAATATATAGCACATTTGTACATACAAGTTTTCGCGTGATGGTCGAAATTCCACCTATATTTATTAAAGAATAATTAATTCGACAAGACATCCATGTCAAAGTGCAAATTTTAACGGAGTAACTCAAAGCACTTTTGCTTAAAAATCCTTGCATTCCTTGGAGAAATCGCATTGTAGAAGATTATTCATACGGTAAATGAGTTAGATTAATTAATTTGAAATCTATGAGCTTTATTCGCTTAAAATTATATAATGTATCATGTATTAAAAATAATTCAATATTATCGCATGACTGGCTAAAATACAATTATTTTATTGTAAGACAAAGTGGCAATGAAATAGTAAAATAACTTAAAACAACTACCTACACATAATTTCCCTACAATTCCTAATAAAAAACGTGAAATGAAGTAAAACAAAATGTTATTTAATTAGTAAATTTACTCAAAATGCAAACTAAAAGTGCATTATGCGTATTCGTATATCTTCAACAAATTTCAAAAAACAACTAAAAATGATATTTTCAAAAACTGCTCCAAAATTTTGTGCCGTAAAATACGTATCGTACAAAATTTCAACTAAAAGTGACGTTACTTCTAACTAAAACTATCGATAAACTTACTAAACCAAAACTGAGTAATAACTGATCTTACAGGTATCTGGTACAGAATATAAAAGTCGATATCGATGGCTCCCAAGTAAACTATTGTATGTCTAAAAAGTCAATTTTACAGGAGAGCAGTTTAAAGATATTTTCA
>DWPV01001063.1:0-22720 GCA_018251915.1 Urbanus proteus proteus | reverse complement strand
GAAGGTTTATATGTATAATAACATCAGTTTATTCTGTAGTATATTTAGTATCAGCATTGCACCCGTGCGAAGCCGGGACGGGTCGCTAGTAGGATATATTTCAGGAAAGTTTCAGTATTCGATTTTTATCAATAATTTATAAAACACATGTTATCTATTATGGTTTGATGGATATGGACCTATTTTTATTACAGTACGTCTTTTATTACAACTTGGTAATAATTAATAATTAATTGATCAATTATTATTGAATGACTATAAATATTCGTTTAAACTTAAGGTTAGTAAATTAACTTTAATCTTATTTAATTTAAATATTTTCGTCGAACTTCAACATAAAACTTTAACCTCAGACCAGATTTAACAACTTTTACCTTATGGTTATTAACCAAGATAAGCTGTTTAAGGCATAACTGAATCTCATAAAAATGCCATACGCGCCATACTTTTACTGTAACACGAAATTCAGCACATCTATGTAAGTAACTTTTCTATAATTACGTTAATTAATACACGTATAACATAGCTTCAACGATTCTATTAAAACTTCATTAACACGAAAGGTGCGTTTCAAGTAGAAAAAACTGAAACATGCCCCGTCGACACCACGGCTCAAATGTTCGGCGTTATTATATTTTATTAGCCCACAAATTATGCCTATACAACCACTTGTGGGGTCCGCAAAGGTGTCAGTCCTGGCACGATTGTATTACCCCTATTATGAAAAAAAAACGGAGGCAAAAAGCAATGCTCCCGCCATTATTACAGTGCTTTTACCGATATTATGAGAAGAATTCGCTGACTAATTGATTGTGAATGGGCTTTTATTAAATTGGAAACTGATGGGGCTTGCAGAATGTTTAGAATTACAATATGCTATGATTTATTCAGTCCCTATTGGTATCATGTAAGTTTAATTGCTTCCGTGTTAAACCTAATTAGTTTTGGAATATTAAAAGCGTTTAATGTATTGAAATCGATATCGTATGAACTTTTTGTACAAGGATAATGTAATGTAAACTTATTAATTGTTTTAATACTTCAATATGTACACATAAACACGTCAACAACAGCATAAACAACTTAGAAATTAATTAAATATGTAATTAGAAATTTACTAATAGTTCCTTGGTTAAAAGTTGTTTATTTAGACTGTACATATACACTTAAAATCAAACATTTTAAAATGTTTTAAGCTGTTATAAAGTCAGAATTTATCTATCTAATAGGTATATTACATCTTTTATAGTTATACTTTTTTTGCTTACTTAAATATTTTTTCAGTTTAAACTTTTCACATCATTCGATATACAACCATTTGTAAGATTTTTACAACACAGCTTTTAAGACTTTTTTCGTTAATATTGTATTGTTGTCCTTTTTTGTCGTTATGCATTAGAGCGAGGCAGGTGAGGTGACCTCTGTTAATTTAATTATATCATTCGGATACACCTTCATCGCGTCCTATCTCGTGTCCATCTGTAGATGTTGGTCGTTCGACTGAAGAGAGAGCACCTTTTTTCCGAAACTCAATGTTACAGAAAAAGGTGCTCTCTCGAAATTAAGCTTCGTTAACATATTATTACGAACTTTTTGATATAAAGACTACAGAATTGGTAAAATTTTAGTTTTTGTTATTAAAAACAAAAAATAATACGCCCTCATTTGATGGTACCTATCGGAAAGTGTGATAGAAAAATAAAATTCAAGTTACGAGTTAAATGAAAAATATACAATTTATAAGTATTCGTTTTGAAAAGTTTCTTTTGAGTGTCGACCACGTGTCGATTAATATAAATATTTTTGCATTACAAATATGCCCTATTATTTATTTGTATGCAATAGTGGTTCGTCATATAATACTAACGACAATTTTCGAAATAAATCTAATTGTCCTATAAAACCGAAAAAAAAAACTTAAAATAAAGTTGTTCTGTACCTAATCTACCAATCAAAAGCGCGCACCCTTGCAACGAATGTAGTGTAAGATATTAAGCCGGTCGGCAGCGGTTCATTATTTAATAACCCCACATTTGGACACCCCAAGAGCAGAATTATAGGCCTGTTTTTGTAAATAAGCCGCCGGGCCTTTTGAAAACGTTATTTTGTCCCAAATTGATGTTCGTACGCCCGGGGAGGTCGAACTATGACTAACTTAGGCGATTATGTTGATGAACAAATGTTATATTTAAGTTATTCATGTATCTATTAGTAGAAGAGCTAGAACCATTCGACTAACCCGTTTCCTACAAGTCTAGAATTTTGCTAAGTTACAATTAGATAGGTATGTGTCAGATATTGGTAAAGTCCAGATGGTGAGTAGCAGTGTTTCCTGAAGTAGCTCACCATACCCTGGATTATGGACATCTATTGGTAAAAAGAATGGTCCTATTCAAGGTTAACAGCGTAGTCTTCAGGACATACCTAGATCCAAAGTCTAGGAGATGGGAAAATTGTCTTTCGAAGGTACTGCTCATCTCCTGAATTTTGGACATCTACGGGAAAAGAGGGAGTGGTACACATAACTTATCAAACCTATCCATTTTGTTTATACTTAATATTATAATGCCGCCTTGCATATTTTCTGCTTAACCTAAGGGAAGAAAGGTAGGGAATGCTTCTAGCGTTAAGTCAGCCTTTTGTACCAAATTTTAAGGTATAATAAAGTTTAAATAAATAAATATCCATACGTTAATACGTATTCTCTTAGTTAACTAAAAAAATAATAACATCTATTGCACCATGCACTGAAAAACACTAAAAACACCAATGTCAAACACATACATACAAATCACAGACGCATTCAGACACACGCACTCAAACATACACAAGCTCACACACGCACGCATGCACCATTAACACGCACCAATTTACACAAACACACACTCAGAAAAAGAAACATGGGTATTATTATGTACATGTACAGAGCATCACCATACGTCATTATTAATTGTTAAGTTTCTCATTTTAAGTGATAATGTACTTTATTTGTATGTCTTATGAGAAATAAAGATTCTGTAAACCTAACTACAAAACCTTACATTGTAACAGCAGATTACAAGATGTATTTAATCGGTGAAGTCAGATCAAGTCAGAGCCTGTGAACTGTGACATAAATAAGATAAATCACAGTTTAACTTGCAACCGTGTGACAGACTGACGGTAGTGGTTACCATCGCTATTATATCTGGAAGTCATATGTGATGAGTAATTAAGTAGGTACTTACAGGTGTTGACATAATTATTATGTTGTTTTATACCTGATGTACAAAATATGTTCAGATAATGCTAACTGTTACAAAAAGATCAGTAAAGATTTTTAGAATGAAAAAGTTAAAAGTCCATACAAATTTTATCTAGCAATACAAATGTATATTATAACAAGAGCAAGTAAGTAATAACTAAACATAGTGACAATATTAGTGTACCTAAGTTACATATTATGTTAGATAGGGACATGTCTGTCTGATTATTTTATCTGAAGTAGGTAGAGTTTTGGTGCCTTTTTCGTATTTCACCACAATATTTCTGTATAAAGAATAGGTATGTATTTATCCCATCAGAGATAAACTGTCAACTCTTTTCCATGGACATTCATAACCAATCCTCAGAAGAACGTCCACATAAGATCATAAACTTACATTTTATATCTCAGCTTTCCAGAACGCTTGTCACAAAGCCGCAGCGAACCATGTTACCTGTTAAGAATGGAGCATTCTTATCGAAATTAATTATTGTTAATTAATTTCAAAGCCATTACACTTAATAAATTCTCACATAACGTAATGGCGTCATGACAACAGTTCCACATGGTATATTAACACGAGCATACATTGTAAATGCACTTTATAATTACAACCAGCAATTTGCAATCTGTTATTATGTGTGCTAGGCTGTGCCTGTGGTTTCGCTTGCTTACTTTGAGTGCTTTAAATGTTTAGTGTAAAATGTTTGTATTGTTAAGTGTCGTTTCATATAAGTTTTAAGACTATACGTATACCTATTAAGTTATTGCCTGTTCTGTTCTCTCTTATTCTCTGTTATTGCCTCGGATATTTTAGGGAAGATATAGGTATGACTTTAAAACAATATGGAGAATTGAAAGTCTACCAATGCAATATATTTTTCGTTTTCATTTTTGGTCTTAGTCTTTTAATTTTATTACTTTCGTATACATTAAATAAAATCAATATCAATCTTATCAATTAAGTTTGTATTTAAAGGCATTGGTTTCAGTGACTAGGTTAAGTACCTATTACATAAAGTATATGTCCGCTTACTAATTATAATTTATATTAGTTACATAAAAAGTAGATGGATTAATTGGTTTCATGCTAACATACGAGTAAGCTAAAATTACACTAGACCTTTAAATAGTGTTCACGTTTTGTTTATTAAATCTAAAAAGGTCTCTACATTTCATGTTCCCCCAGTACCTACCTATTAAGAGAATTTTATTCAATTTTATGTTCAAATAATTTTAAAGCTCTCTCTTTTTAATATATTTTTCAGTGGCCTAAAAATATTATTATTATATATAGTTAGGTAATATACGTATGTATAGGTGTCACAAGACATTTCGGATATTTATCTTTAAGATGTTTTATAAATCGTACATAAAAAGCTATACGTGGTGATTATAACTAAGATAACTCATTAAGGTCACAAGATGATACGTTACTACCTTCTATATTATTATAACGTATGATAGAACTAGATCTGAGTGTAATTATCACGACTTTGTAACCACACAAAGTGTTCAGCAAGAAGGAAATTATGAATAGCTTTGAAATTAATACATAATGATGAATGGTATTAAATAAATAGAGAGTTATTATGCACTAGATCAAGGCGGTAGGTACCTATCTATTACCTTACTACTTATTGTTTTTATTAAATATTTTAAGCATGAGTTTTGGACCGTTATTCTATATGACGGTTCACTTTCGAAATGCAAAGAGTTGTTTAAAATTTCATTTTTCCTCAACGGAATATGCCTAGGCATTACAAGTATTTTGATAATTTTAACGTAAAACAGGTATGTACCAATTATTTTTTGTTTGTGTTTGCGTTTACTTACACTACATCGGAACAAGCGAGGCGTTCCAGCTCAGTCCTCAGTGGTAGCAACGCATCTGTGGTCAACCTCAAGTAGGACCTTCATCTTATCTGGGGTTGATTACAGATGTTCATAAGCGGCAGTGGCACATACCATCAGGTGTACTGCATGCTCGTTTACTACTTCGATCATATAAAAACATACCTAATAAGGTGCTTTAATATTTGGCCATTATTCACCTATGCAATATTTTGAAAAACACCCAGTGAAATTGTGTTAGATTGTTGATGCGCAAAAATAACTCTCTTAAAAATCAATCTTCAATAAAATATATTTGAGTTTTACTTTTACTTTTTCCATTTAACGAAGAAATTAAGAGACACTAAGACAGAGTTACATTTAAGTTCGAAAATATATTTATATATAAAATAGACTCTCATTATAAAAAGAAAAAAAACAGCGCAAAAAAGCACTAGCGCGCAAGGAAGTACGCAAGTAGAACCATGTAGAGAAGCCTGTAATATAAACATCACGATTTGGGCTGACACCTTTCGATACAAGATATTGATTTAGATAAGAATCGATATCAATATAATCGATTTTAATTCTCCTTTGGTAAAGCCGACTGCGTTTGGGGTAATTATGTGCTTTTAAAGTGGGGTTTGTGAGTTTTGGGTCGGGTCCTCTATAATTGGTCGAAATCGATAAAATGCCCTCATTTCCAATCTTGTGTTTGGATAAAGGTGAGGCCAAATACATTATGTGGCTGTAATGTGATATACAATTGATTATGTATAAAGGAAAAGAATTAATAAATTCGCTATTTGTTTTTGTCGATAGGTATTAGAGTATACTATTACATATCTATTTATTTATTTAGTAGAAAGAAACCAATGTTAAGTCCATAGGTAGGTGATTATTGTGAACTATATAATAATAATAATCTTTATTTTCTTTATAAGTGTTTTTCCTTCTCCTTTTAAGCATTCAGTGCCTGTATTAGGAGTCTGCCCTTCCGATATGAATATATAACAATATAAGGCTTATGATACTATAAGAATTATAACTCTAATATACTTTTTCCTTTTACTCTTCACTTTTCAAACGAATACATTTTATTATTGCAGGAAAATCAGGGCAAGTAAAAAAAAACGATTGATTTTTTTTAATATGGAAGATGAGATAAACCTGTTATAAAAAGTTTGACTTTTCATATTACCTACACTTTATACATTTACCATGGAGGTAATTTTACGCTATAAACAAAAGGTCAGCGATGTTAAAGAAACTTTAATTATTTAATAGTTAATTAATAAACATAGGGATAACGCTTTATAAGAAATAAAGGAGCCAGGTGTGTTACACCATATTTACACCAAAACCCATCAGAATTAAAATTTTCCTTTCACAATTGCGGTGGTGTAAATTTAACAATTAAATAAATGCCTTTGATACTCATATTTAGTCCGAAACCCTCCAGGCAATCAAAAGGTGGATTGCGTCTTCACTTTCCAAAATTAAGAATATCATTCAAAAAACATCACGACTCGGTCATTATTAAGCATGCGATCCATATTTCATCATTCATTCAGTATAAAATTCCATGTACAGTACAAACAATAATGCGTCAATTCTATAAGAAATCTGCAAGCATATTTAGGTCTTCTGTACTTGCAATAGTTATTACAATCGCTTGCACGTTTTTGACACATGGCAAGTACCTTTATTCGCCGTATTACATCGCGCCCCGAATTATTTTCTTATTGACACGATTGTTCGAGAAAATCGCTTTCAATAAAGGATCGACTTTTGAATTGCACAAAAGATATTTCAATTGAATTCGGCGTATTCTGTATTGACGTCCCCTCGAATTTAGCGATATCTGTTACAGTTATGGCGTTGCTGTAAAACGTAATGTATTTTATATTAGTTGGATATAACAGTGATATTTTTTTAACCTTGTATTAATAGGTTTAAAAGCTGAAAGGAATTAATTCGGGTAGTTAGTTATTGTTTATCTTTTTAACTCTTATGAATGTGTATACAAAAAAATATATAGAGTTTGTTAAACGCAATATTTTAATTTGTTCTTAGTTCTTAAAACATACACCTTCATAATACAACAAATATATTATTAATAATCTATATAATTATCCAAGTATTAATATTGGTACCAATCAGTACATAAAAAATCATCAAAAGATGTACATATAATATAGTCTAAGTCGAATATAAAAAGAAAGCATAGGTTATTATTATATGTACCTACTTCTAATAACCAAAATAATTATTAATAATACATTTTAATAATAAAAGCAGGTACCTAAGTACTAAAATGTTGTATTTAGCATATATTTCGCGATAAGGCAATCAATTAGCATCGATTTTCTTCACTGGATAAAACCGTGTCGATAAGCTAGAGCCACACTAGTTAATTGAATTATGTTTACGTCACAAATGTGTCACAGTGTTTAGGCTCGCTCCAGCTGCGTCCTGATTGGTCGGCTGCAGCAATGGCGGTTAACTGCAGTGTAAATAAATGGTCAAATGTTATATACGTAAGTACTAGGCTTTATTTGAGTTTGTGGCAGGGTCGCAAAGTTCTTAGTTTTCAGTCTTTTGAAATACAAGATTTTACAATCTATGGGTACATCTATACAAATAAATAAAATTTTAGTGTCTGTTTGTGATTTCAAAATAACATTTTTTTACTCAATGTATATGAAAGTATACACGATACCTACATGACGATGGCTGAGGTAATCTTCTTAACTTCTTCGGCTGGACCGATTTTGACGAGACTTTCACTAGAAGATAGCTGAAGGTCTAAGGCGTAAGGCTATTTATATTTTTGAAAAAATCATTAGCGCACGCTCCACGTGCATCCGAGTCCCTTCGCGGGATAGCGAGATTTCAGTTATGTTTAAATATGTGTATTCCTTTATACTTTTAAGCGTGGATGAAACCGCGGGGATCAACTAGTAACGAAAAAGCCGCGGGCAAAAGCTAGTTTTACATATACCTAACTACAATATATTCAGAAGTATAGGTACACAATTACACATACAATAATAACTAGGTATGAAAAGGTTCTAACCTTTACCGTTTCAAAGTCAGTCATAGCGCTAGGTAATAATTTCATAGCAATAAATTAATACTAGATTTAAGTCGTCATTAATTAACTTGACAGCTGACGTGATTAATGGCTTACAAATGTCAAAACTAAATCCGCACTGATACATACTTCAATGGATTTGACAATAAAATACAATTGGGTACTAACTATTGAGTATTCGGTATACTTAGTAAGTACCTACCTAAGATATAGGTATGCAGCATATTTAAATACATATATAAAGTATTCGGATATTTGCAGATTTTCTATTGAGATATTTGTCTGTCCGGGAATCAAACCCGGGACAAAACACATCAGAACGCTGTGGAAGCCGCTCCGCCACGGGGGACGTCCATTCCGATATTCGCCAACTTGCATAGAGCAATTATGACCATGGGTACAATTCAGAAGGGTAGAGTTTCTGAGTTCATATCACATAATATCTATGACACAGTTTTAAAAATGTATGGATTTAGTTACCTGAAACAATCTGCATGCCCAAAGAACAAAATTCATTCACATTTCATTCACGAAGGACTAATTACAAAGCCAGAGATGTAGAGCGCTGATGTTAAATACCTAGCAGTGACGAAAAGTATTATGAAGACTAACCGTAACCATTACATCAAGTTACCTTTGCCAAACAAAAGCTGTAGCAACATCAAAAAGCATTAAATATTGCAAAATAGATTTTAAAAGCCCACTCATTTTCGCCCGACTTATCTTACTAGAATTGAGACACAGGGGAACAAAAATGACACTGTGTCAACTTAGTCTTGGGATTTTCTTACAAAATATGTTCTCTGCGGTTCAGTTGGAACACAGGAGTATTGCGTTGAGTTTGTAATGCAAACCGCATTCAATTTGAGAGAAGGAAGCCACGATGCAATTTAAATATTTGACAGCCTAATGCCGTCGATTTAGCGAAGTAGCGACATATCTTGTGTATTGTGTAATTAGTAATTAATACGACAATTTAATGTTAAATAAAAAATACATGAAAAATATATAGTAAAATCCGATTCTTAAAAAAATTTAAAGTTTGTCAACCGGCACTTAAAATTCTAATTGCGGTTAGGTTGCTCTTTAATTTTGAGGGATTTTAAAATACCTACCTTTTAATATGTATAGTATTGCGACAATAACATTATTAAACTTTACATAAACCGTTGGTATCTAAATAAGTAACATGTGGTGCCCTCTATGCAATAACTACTGTTGAACCTACCTCCGAAAAAAGTTGTAACGAAACGTAAATGCTCTTCAAGATCATAATTTTATCGAATCGTATTTACGTATACTACAAGTATGTATGAGAATTACAGATTTAGAGTCTAAAATAATTTATAATTGTTGTTACAACTAAAGTTTATCAAAAAGAGCATTAAGTCTTCAAATCGTCACTAATCCGTCGTGGTTAACTATTGTCTAAGCTTCTCTCACTCTGCTAAAAGACGCGTGGAACATCTAAGTCATCAGTCAGAGAGTAAACCCATCTGACAAGATTTGACTTGATTAGTAGTGAGACATTGACGACTATCATTTATGACAATCCTATCTCGGATATCAATCTCTTAAAACACAAAGACCACTATAATTTACTAGAGAAACTAACATTTCCCTGCATCCAACAGGATATATAAATCGATATTGAAACGATGTAAATCAAATCGATTCAAATCTTAACTGAAAACGTTCCATTCGCAACCTATAAATACGATATGTACCTTGGTTCAATAACTAGTCGATTTGCTCGATGCAGGGACGGTGGCGGTCGTAAATATAAGCCATTGTTGTTCTAATCCTGAGTTGACTAATCGACGCGGGTGTTTCACACTGAGAGCTGTTGGAACGCTTATTTTAATATGTGGTGTTTACAGACAGATCCACGGAAGTGACTTACTGGACTGTATGCTCACTTGCTAGTTAATTTTTATAAAAAAATATCTGGTTTTGGTCACAATACAATAACTAATCGATTTCCTTGCTACAGGGGCGTTAGCAGCATCCTAAATATAAGATTCTAATCTTCAGTTGACTAATCGATGCGGATGTTTCATATTGAGTGCAGTTAGAACGCTCCTTTTGACATATAAAGTATGTTACAGACGACTATTTATCCACGGACAATATTGACGTACCATTACGTGGACTGTACGCTAGATTGCTCCTTCAATTTTATGAAAAAAAAAAGTTTTCATTAGTACCGACATACCTACGCACATGTTTTCTATTAACATTGCTAAAATATATTCTAGGAAGGATTATTTTTAACACAATGATATAAGTATAAAAATTTTGCCTATTCGTATTTCCACTGTTACTATAAAGATGTAATCTTCTCATTTTATATTTATTTTAAAATTTACATTAATTTAAGGGCGTTACAAATATAAATCGGAATGCGGCTAGTTCAGACGCCCAACTTGATGACGTAACGTTAATGACGCCGCCCGTGTGACGGGTCCTTACGGGCGAGGTAATCAGTGGTAATAATAGAGCAGGCTTAATTAAACACGCTTCCAGTACAGCTGTGATTCAATACACAGCTATGGCGTTCAGACAACGTCGGGAGTCGGGAGTTGAATGGGTGACTGATAGTGGCAATCCCTTAGAAAGGATCTTTTTTTATAACATGTGAGTAGCAAACGAGCATGCAGTTCACCTGATGGAAGTGGCCACTGCCGCCCATATACACTTGTGATTAACCCCAAATAAGAACAGTCTTACTTGACAGAGTTGGTCATAAATACGTTGCTACATGAGGATTAAATTGGAACGCCCCGAAAATGTCTCCCTTACCACACCCTTCAAGCCAGAACACAGCAGTACCTAACACTACCATTATTAGATAGAAATAGGTGTCGCGGTGGTGCCGCCGAAGTCGAACCACTATGGTTTTACCACCTTCAAAAATAACCACATGAAAGATTTACCGAATTATATTATCTACAGACATTAAGCGTATCAGACAAGGACTGTGACCGTGATTGACAAGCACAAGCCGTTTCTTCGAGACCATACAACAAACTGTATTAACGGATTTAAAAATATCAACTAAAAAAAAAACAAAGTGCCACATTGAATATAAAAAATATTATTTTGAAAACACACCTACTTTTGAAATGCAGAAACAGTTCCTGTTAGCCGCAGCCTTTTGGATTATAATGTGACATTAATACCCTAACTAGATTTACAGTCAGTGTTTACGTTAGTATTTAACTAAGCTTCATTGTAAGTACCTTAACAATACTGGAAGTTAAGTTAATTTTGCTTTGTTTTACTAAAATGACTGTAAAAGCTAAGGATGTAATTGGAATACCTTTGTACCAAAGTTTAATAGGATTTCCGGTCTTAAGATGTTAACATGAAAACTTAACTAATAATAAAGTTTACAGTTAGGTAAATGAATCCTTTTCATTTAAAAGCATATGATTGGACTTCTAAAGTATTAAGTACGTAAGTTGTTTTGCTATAATATGATAACAAGAGTCCCGGATATGAGTAACAAAAAGAAAATTCCTATTAGCTACCTATAACACAGTAGAAATATGTATTTGTACTGTGGCTATACCTTCGTTATAAAAAAGACTATGATAAAAATTAGACCATACCTTATTATTCGGCTTAAAAACATTAATTTACAAATCTTTGAAAGTTTTAGGACATATCAGTATGTAATAACAATATCCGGTGAAAAACTAAAGAGAAAAATTTCTGCTATCATGTAGAGTAAACACAATCTGTTAGAAAATAGGTATTGTAATACTTTTATTAGGTAAGAGAAAAAGATAGCAAACTTTTCCATCTTATTGTACATAAATACACATGTTTATTAATAACATGACATTTGAATATCAATTTATATCTACACACTTAAAATGACATGTTCAATAAATTGTAGCGCAGTTTGTCACTCGTCACTTTTAGACATTTATTAGCATGAAACAATGCCAACTTAAGCTGTTATTAACTACGATAGCACCTGATTGTGACATCAATAATTGCTAATAGACCACATGACCTCGACATTTCACGACATTTTACGCACACGTCATAGGTAGGTATTTCTACCTACTCCTACGCATACCGCGATAGGCTTTTAATTTTATGCAAATGTTTTAGCCTATGTTACGCCTTAGACCTTCAGCTATCTGCAGACGAAAGTCCCGTCAAAATCGGTCTGGCCTTTTAGAAGCTTACCTCAACCAAACAGACGGACAGACAGACAGACAATTTTTTTTAAATCGCTATTTCGTTATAGGTGTCGTGTTTTTTTTACCGACTTCTTAATATTATTATTTTTAAAAAAATATTTACACTATTTTTTTCGTGCATACTAACATAATTATGCATTGAGTAAAAAACTGTTATTTTGAAGTCACAAACAGACACTTTAATTTTATTTATTTGTATAGTGAAATCACTCGCCCAATGTCATCAAGTCTTAACGATACTTTTAGACCTACACTTGAGCTAGTTAAAGAATGTATAACATTTGTTAGACAAGATTCTATTTAAACCTCCAATAAATTATAGGAGTATAATTGTATCAGTACAAAGGAGTCGACTTTCAGACACTTATCTAACCGGTCGGGCCACATGGTACGCTGCCGGTGGTCGATCTCGGAACTAATTGTAGCATTAACCTGATTATTGCCTTGACCGTACAAGCCTTTTTGGCTTTTGGTTCCTTATTACTTTTTATGCGCTGAAATAAGATTTGATGCGATATGACGAGTAGGATAGTTGGTTTAATGTAATTCGGTGTTGTTTTGATCTGGAATAGAACTCAATACAGACAAGCATGATTTAAAAAGCAGTAAAATTTAGAAACTCTTTTTTAACCGACTTCAAAAAAGGAGGAGGTTCTCAATACGACTGTATTTTTTATGGATGTTTAATCGGTGAAGTTAAAATGAAGTTTTTATATCAAATAACTGACGTGGACTAGAATATTGTATTGAAACCTTGAGACATGATGTGCCTTCTTTAAAGAAATTATCTTTTATATAAACTCTATGGCATAAACTCATCCTATTTTGAGAGCAGTCCCATAGTCACATGATTATAAATGTGCACAAAATGACTTTCGAGTGCAATTCCTTACTCCTCTAACAATTAATCTAAAATAGATTTAGATAAGGAAAGTTCGTAGTAGCGATCATCCATTGAACGACTGATAGCTTGAAGCCAATAAAAAAGGAAAAAGAGACGAATAAACGACTAAGTTGAAGATAATAATACCTACCAATTAAAACCATACTGTGGTAATTAATGACATCATTCAGAGGTATTCATAATGTACGAAAAAGATAGGAGATTATAAAAATAAAAAAACACCTATAATAACACTAAAATACTTAGCGCGTAGAAAGATCAATCATAATAATCACAGACATATACCCATTTAGATAGATCCCACGATTGCCGTTCTTAGCGTGTCAAAACGCAAGGCAAAGAAGGCGAAATAAGCTTCCTTCGACCGATCGAAATCAAAAGTAAACAATAATTGTGTTATGGGTATTTCAATCAACAATAAAAAGTTGTCTGACATAACGTAAAAACAGCTTTCATTCGCAAGTGAGTTTGTTTTAAAATTATCTATTACAAAGGTGTTCTAATACAGAAATTAGACTGAAAAAATGACAAGCTTAAATTTCATACACATGACGATAGATGCCAAATGTATTAAAATATATTTCTGTGATAATAATCTTATTTGATACCCGTAGAATAATTAAACATTGCCTCAGATATTCTGTTATATGGACAGTAGTACGTTCCGAATTAGATTTTTGAATGCGTCCATCAAAGGAACTTGTATGAGATGAATCAATTATTTTGCCACGCGAAGTAGACGCGAACGATCTATAGAAATAAATAAAATTAACGTGTCTGTTTGAAAATAACATTTTTTTGGTACCTAGGTATAACAAAAATGCAATTATTAATTTTTAGCATGTCTGTTTGTTTGTCTGTCTATCTGTCTGTTTGTTTTAGGTAATTTTCGAAACAATTGGACTGATTTTGATAGGACTTTCACTGGGAAATAAATGATGGTATAAGACGTCACTTAGGCTAATTAATTTTTTGAAAAAATCATCAGAATGTGCTTCACGCGCATGCGGCCACCGTCGCCTGTGACAATTTCAGTTACTATTTCGTAAATTCGAGATATCACCTCGTAAATTCTAATTATCACCTATGTTTATAAGTATATCATGTGTCATTTTCAAAGCGGATGAAACCACAAGGCACACATAGTCTGCAATAAAAACTAAATATTATAAGGATCGCTAATTCTAATGACACCATGATAGAACCAGTTGAAGGATTTTCCATTAATTTGTTTATAATAACTGTAGAATTGATTGTTTCTGTGATTGTGTTATTTGAATTCAATTAGTCACATATCCCGGTCAAGGTTGTACGAGGTATAAAAACATATACGGAGACGCAATAGTTATTTAATACTATTAAATTAATTCATAGTTTTATTTGTTTTGATACTACGACAATAAAATATTATTTTAATTGCTTATATCTAAATTAAGTTGAAACGTAATTTGCATGTAACATACGAGTAAATAAAACCTACATAAAAAACTTTCCAATTTGTGAACTTTTACGAAATCGAAGTGAATAAATAAATAGAGAACAGATAATAAACTCACCTAATTTATTTTAAGTACTTAGTTTCTAGTGCAGTTTTTAAATACTCTTATTTTTAAAGCACCTCAACTAAAATTATGGAAATTTAGAATTTAGGTACCTACCTAAAATTGCCTATTTTAGAACTTTTATTATACGATATACCTCATCCGCATGACCATAGACAAAGCTAAGTACTCCATGTTCATAATCGACCACAGAGCTTCTCTATGGTCGGACTCTATGCTATAATTAAACATGGCCACCCTACCGAAGATTGAGCCATTTCAACGCCGCCCGCGGTCCGATGGTATCTACATCGACCATCTTGCTCTTATTGTTGTACCTTATTTTGATATAACCACTCATTATGAATTAGAACCGCTTTACCCGTTAAACGGCACTTAAGCGGGAATGCGGGATAGTTCGAAATATGAATTCCGATGCGTCGTTTTTTAATCTGTGGATTAAATGTTGCCATGTCTGTCATTGATAATGAATAGGCTTGAAGTCACACATTTTATTATGTTTTGTTGTTCCATACGTTTTAGGAAGTGAAATATCTTGTAGTTTGGTATATTAACAATACAACTTGAATAAACTTATTAAACTTTGCGTTTATGAATATTAAAAAAATATCGTATCATTATTATCTGTGCCAAAATATTTAACATAGGTACCTATATTAATTAAAAAATGCCTGGTAATTAATTAAAATATTGCATCACGTACATAAGTATAATCTAGTACCTACTAGGTAAATAAATGCAATTGTCATTTAAAAGAACGATCCAATTGGTATGAATATTTTAATCAATTTTTCTAGCTCTACATAGCATTAAAAATATTTTTTGACAATAAACATCGATAAAGAGATACAATATTAATCTAACTACAATTTAGTCTAAAATTATAGTTAATCCTCGAAGAGCTACCTAATAGTTTACGACATACTTATTCCTTAAACTCTACCTACCAAATAATTTAAACTCTACCTTGCAGCGTAGAATTAAGGCTGTGAAACATACTACAGGAACAAGAGAACCCGAACCGAACCCGTACGAAATCGGGCTTAGTGTCAACACTTCACGGATGATGGCTCCAAATGAGGATTGAGTACAATGCGGCTTTGTCGCTCAGTTCGGGGTTACACGCCTTCGCTCCTTTGATTCTCCTTCGATTTGTACTTGCCTGAGTCAATAGCACGAGCAAATAATAATAGCACGTGGATACGTTATAGATATTTAGATTTTTTTTTAATAGCAAGGAGCTATTAAATGACCATGCAGTTCACTTAATGGTAAGTTGTCACTGTGCTTTTTGTGCCGACAAATTTTAGAAATTTTCTGACCTTAAATATACCTATTATATATCGTCTTTATCTCAATAAAGCTTTTTCATATACATATTATGATTTTATGAGTACTAAGATATGACGACACCCATACCCGGTCACCATACCCGGGTCCCGGGTTCGATTCTCAGTCAGACAGATATCTGAATCAGGAATTTAGATTTCTGTTCTGTGTCTGGGGGTTTGTATATTCGTCTTTGTGTGTCCATAGCACCCACGACATAGGAGAAAACCTAACTGTAGGACTATGGGTGTAGAAACCGTCTAAGATGTGCTAGTTTTATCAAAGTACCTATATTTAAAATGGTTCTTGGTATGATTGTAAACAAAATATACAAAATTAGGACACGCGAGCCACACTATCTGGCGGAAACTCGCTGTTTATAAATATCAACTCGTGTAGGCAGTTCTGATTAACGTTATTTAGAACTCTACATTCGTAAAAAACGGTACAATTTACACCTATGTGACCGCGATCGTGAGTCAATTCTTCACACATAGGTACAGGACTAAACAGCTGAAAATAAATATGACTATTATGTCATTTACCTAAAAAATATTTATTTATTTTTAGCTAATTGTACAGCTGAGTAAGTAGGTATCTAATTATTAAGAGCAAAGTAAGTAATCTTTATACTTCTATGTTATGTAGATAGGTTGTAGATACATAAAATATGCATTTTTTATTTTATTCTAAACTTTTTCCTGTTATTAGGCTCTATATTTACAATTTGTAAATCGCTTCTTTGTACCTATGTGTTTCGGTGTATTTTTTGTAGATATCTCTGTCTATCTTGTAATAATTAAATATAGATTGAAATCATAACTTGAGATAATCAGATCGATGTTTTCTTTATTGGAAACTCATTCCAATATTATGATAGAAATAGATGGAAGCCGCAACTTCTGTCCTTATGAAGATTTTTTAAAATCGACCTTTTTTACTGCAACCGTCTTAATCGATAAAAGAAAATATTACGTCATCTCTATATCGAAGGGGCGTTATAATTAAAAATTCACACTCCCGTCTCCAGCCGAGCACCAAGACCACACCATAGGAACCCACAAGATTCCACCCTTGCCAACAAAGCATACTAATTGCCTAGCGCGGATCTCGCGGTGAAATTAATCAATCGTATTGCGCGGGAGTGTACCTGCCTAATATAAACGTTGTAGCTTCGTTGTAGTGTCGGTGAGCTTTGATGTTGCCGCACTCTCCAATTAGCGTTCGCCGCCGCCTTTGGCGTCTGCCGCCCGCTTTGTACGAACCGCGGCGGCTGTCTCGCTCGCACAGTGCCTCTCACTCGCACATCCAGCGATTGACGAAAAATAAACACTTGTACAGTAATAATTCGGTTGCTAGCAATAGTATCGTTACAATCGAATGATTTTTACTTTATGAATAATGGATAAAAGATTAGCTACTGAAAATTTGTTTGAAATATAGATATTTGCTTTCGACTTTGCTACAGGCTCTACGTTTTATATTTATGAGACTTTTAGATAACTAAGTGGATATGTACTAAAATAACTTATATATTTAAATGAAGTATTAGGTGGTAAATAATAGTAAGATACTTATCGTATTAATTAAATCTAAAAATATAAATTAAAATGTTTACTTAACTGTCATCGACTCTACATAAGCTGTAAAAGGTATTTGTCTATGTAATTTAATTTTTTGTTAACATACATAGGTACTCGGACATTAAAGTTATGAATTTATATTTAACCATAATACCACAGGAAATTTTACTTTGAGTTTTAATGTCCAATTTATAAAATTGACTTAAAGCGACAAACGCCTAGTTAATTGTGTAAGAACAGTTAATTTTATTTGGCTGTAATTTAGCACAGTTAAATTTTACCTAGTCTTAAATAGCATATAACTTGTTTTTATGTTTTTATCCCAAAAAATGTACTGTTATCGTGTGATAAATAAAACGCGAGTGAAACTCCGAGCACAGGTGTATTTCTTAAAATACATGTCGCTATAAAGTCCCTAAGCCCTAATTTAGGCCTCAAAATCCTCAAATCTAATTTATTTGACTGAATGAACAGGGCTGCCAATGTACATGCTATAAGTAGTCTCGACTGAACTTAAATCTGAATATAGTTTTCTATTATTATGTTGTTTATTTTTGTTTTGCAAGTATCATGCATAAATTAATTAGTAATTTGCATTAGAGATTTAAGCTAAGTAGAGTAATTAACAAAAGATAACGATATTATATAAAAACTTAAAATACATAGATATAAGCCGGCTAATCAAAAAAGTCACCGCAGTAATCTTAAACTCCATACAATTACATAAGTCTATCAAATACATACAGCACTACATAGTATAAAACAAAGTCGCTTTCCGCTGTCATTCCCTTTGTTAACATATCTTTAAAACTACGCAACGGATTGTGATGCATTTTTTAAATAGATTGAGTGATTCAAGAAGAAGGGTTATATGTAATTTAACTCGTACGAAGCCGCGGGTAAGAGCTAGTATATGAATAAAGAATTAAAGATGCAATCCCATCCCTAAATGTTGATCTCTGTTTCGTTCAATTTCATGAATGAGTGGAACCTGTCGTGTTTTTCTTGTTTGTTACAAATCATAACCCGTGTGAGAATTAGTTTCGCTGTTCTAATAACGTTGCGTTATTAGAACTGTGAATAAAGGGTTAAGTATGTAATCACAAAAAATAGGTATTTTTGTTTTCCTATAACGACAAAAAGAGGGAACTTAGAAATAAATCTTTGAATTTCTTTGAACTCTGTGAGTATTTTACGCCCCCGTCGGCAAATGAAAATTTATCTTTTAAATTTGTATTACCTAAGAGAACAATTATAAGTTACTTTCGTATTTTTTTATCTTGAATTATTTGTTTTTAATACATGTTCCCAATTTAATGTAATATAATAATACCAAATAAGACATCAACGCGTTTATTACATTAAGTAGTTACATTAGCACCCACCTAAAAATACTAATTAGTTATATTATTTACCTACAGCTCATCAATTTAGTAATAAGCAGCGAAAGAACAGATAAAATGTGTAAAAATCGACACTAATAAGGCAGAGACAAATTTCCGAATATTAAAAATCGAATACTGTTATTATCTCGGCTCAATGGCGGCCCACCCCGTCTACACGATAAATCTTAACGACGATATCACCTTTATTTTGCATAAATAAAACTAAATTATAACAGCCCTTTGCTTCGCCCGGTAGCCGCCCGATAATATTGTAACCAATAACAAAAATAAATTAAAGAAAAAACTTGTAAATGGTAAAAGAAAAAAGATACGGTTTCAAAGATGCCGCGGTCACGTACTGGCCGGTTATGACGACCAGCGGGAGTTGAGTCGCCTTAGCGAGGGAAATTAAAAATTATACTAGATGAGATTTGAAAAAGGAATCGAATACGATTCTCAGATTTCGATTGAAAGAAAACTCGAACGAATTTGCTAATTAAGATTTGAGCTTTATAAACTCTTTTTATTGCTTACGTTTGTGTATCTGTAACTTTTTGTAGGCACCAAAATAATTAAACGTTTCTGCATTTGAATAAACGTTTCCGGCCAAAGAGTTAAACCGTTTAAATCTATGGGGTTTTTCTTGTATTCTATTTGTTTTTTTGTAGTGTTACTAAAAATACCGCGATCCTATGAGGCTGAAATAATTTTATCTTTTTTTATTAAAGGCACTCTAAACACTAATACCTATCGAACATAGAAATAGAAAACATATTTTTATGTATAAATCCTATGTTTTGTTGAGTTTTCGTACCATTCCTTAATATTCTTACATATTCCTAAGTATGACTTATTATTTTTTCTTTTCTCTACAAAATCATTTTTGCTACTTACTTTTTCTTCTTAACCTTATTTTTTCAGTAAGCGACATTTTAGCCGCTTTATAAAGGAAAAGTTTTCCAAGTTTCTCCTTCATAGAATATCTATCTTATATCTGAATGAAAACCATTGAGAGAGAAATGCCGGAATGTTTGAAGCACGAGCTACAATCGTAGTTACTGTACTGCCTGTCAGCTAAACGACTTACGGCACAAACTATTATGTGTTTTCCAATAGCGCCGACACGTGTCTTTTTTTTGTTTTACTTTCCTAAAACATACAAAAAATATTTACCTACATTTTTCTATATAAATTGTGTTTTAACTTCAATTTCGTTTTGTTTCATTTTAGGATAGCTAAAGAAAGAATTTCCACGGGGTTCTCTAATAAACTTTTAGTAAACATAACTCATTTTTTTTAAATTTATCTACAATTAGATGCATAAGGTAGGGTAAGGTAAGGTAGATGCGTAGCTATTACCTATCATCAGGTGCATGCATATTCTGAATACTTAATGTTACTTTTTTCATATTAAAAATACATGTATATTTTTTTATTTATTTCAATTTTTACGTTCAGAAGGATTTGTATATGTACCTACTTATACCTATATATCCCTTTTTTATGTTTCAATATCTTTATATAAAAAGTCCATCAAAATTATTTTATCTGTAAACAGTGTAAATAAACATCTGCGAAAAAACAGCACGTTCCACATTTTTAAATCAAAGACAATTCTTTTCTATAGGTACTTATTTAGGCATAGATATCAACATTACCTATGTATTAAACATTAAATTATTGTCTAGCGTTTTTTAACATTCATTCGAAACTGCATTAAATTGCAACCCGCTCGTTAATGCAATAAAACTAAACGCATTAAAGACGCAATAAAACAAATTGCATATGCTGGTCTGCGCATGCGCACCGTAGTGTGCAGTTTGGTAGAGTATTAAGTAATTATTTCATTACATAGCTTATAGTTGCTTATTGATTTATGAGTACATAGCAATTAATGTATTAGGTATGATACTCTCTACTTAATTAACTGCTGGTTAATTAATCCTAAACAGCGCATTTAAAGGGTTATTTAGAGGTATGAGATTTTGAATGTGGTAAAGGATTTCTTACTTTGAATCCCAAGGTACTATTGTCATACTTACTTCTGTTATAACAGGAGTGTTAAGCGCTGCTGTGTTCTGGTTTGAAGGATGTGATTAAGAAGAAATAGTCAAACGAAGCATTATTAATTAATGTTCAGAGGTAGCAATGCAATTGTGACCTATCTTTTAGATTACAGATGTCACAGAGGTCAAAAGTTCAACTGACCTATACGCTCGCTTACAATTATCATTATAAAAAAAATGTTTTACGTCATAATGTTGAGCACAGACCTCCAGCGTTAGAGGGTTAAATCACAAAGCATCCCCGAGGATGAATCAGAACGAATAAAGGAACAAAAATGTTAATTCGATTCTTCATTCATTCACTTCCGAAATTCCGAGCCGACATTGGACAAGCGCGTTTCCTTTGTAAAACGCCGCGGCTATTAAAGTGCGATTAAGGCTCCGAGACGGAGAGGCTCCCACTTTCGATTTTACAACTGTCTAAAATCGAACTCCCTATTCGAATAGATCCAATCTTCCGTCCTTTGCTAACATGGTAGATTGGAACGAGATGGACGATCTTGTGGAGTGTTTTGAACGTGTTCGCGAGACGAGTCCGGAATTAAAACGATCTCACGCTACTTTGTAGCTTATTAACATGTGTTCTGAAGATCTAGGTATCGCTTCAGGTAACAAGGTTTTTTAGGTAGGTTTGCGGCGAAATTGCTATAATTTAATTTTGTTTCACGTTTGCGTGGTTCAGCGGTCTCGACATCTATTAACAGGGTCCCAAGTTCAATGCCGGGCTAAGCAATAATTGAGTTAAATTGCTGTTTTGTATGGATACAGTTGTACTTACTAAGGTAGATATTCGAACTATGAGCGTCTCATGTAGAGAGCTTTCAAATCTGTGGACATAGAGAAAGATTATAGACACCAAAAGCTATTTGAAATGAAGTAGACCGCATATCTGATATTTTAGTACTAATGTAAAAATTAATCAAAGAATATAAACTAGAATAATTTGTTACTTAATAATCAATAGGATAAGTATTTTAACTAGTTAAACTTAGTTACAAAGTTATCCTTTAGTTAAAAACCATACAAAATCACCATAGAGCTATAACTTTAAGGAATACTTAAGGGAATCAACTTCAAACCTTAATCACCAGCAGTACCGTAAAACCACTTTTCAAAGTCACCACAAAGGTCCTTTGTATAGTATTTTAGCGAATTAAAAAGATCTTGATCCGCGGCGCGAATTGGATTCGGCAGTTCCCTAATGGAATTAACCGACTTATAAAGATCGCTTCGACTTCAAAGAAACCGCTCATTATTATCATACATTTAGTAATTGTGTAACTTGTAACACGTTTGAGAAACAGCTGTACTTGTGGTACGTTTTTAGTTGTTGTGTTTTGTAAACAATTACTAAATAAAGATAGAAAAGATATTGACGAAAAAAATAATAAAGACTTTAAAATTGTAATAGATTTATTAAAACTGTAATCTTTATATATATAATTCTTCTGTGAGTGTGTATGTCACTGAACTTCTCTTAAACGACTGGACCGATTTTGA
>DWPV01001062.1:0-22724 GCA_018251915.1 Urbanus proteus proteus | reverse complement strand
GTAGTCGACGCAGTTTCTATTTATTATTTTATTCTACAATCTGCGTATTAATAGACAGTAGGTACTATAATATGTGATAATATTATCTAATGGAAGTTTTCTGATAAAAATCGACAAATTTTCCCAATCTGTGTTATCAAGCAAGCAAACAGCAAATAATATAATTGGACGCTTTCCATACTCATAGCTCTACAGTGGGATTTTCTCCTGTGTCATGGGTGCCATGGATACGCAAAGATGAATACACAAACACCCAGACCCAGAACAGAAATCTAAACTCATCATTCAGATATCCATCCGGCCGGGAATCAAACCCGGAACCCACTGCGCGTCGGATCGGTATGGTAACCGTTCCGCCACGCGGGTCACTGGGGCTGTGAGTGTAAAAAGCGTCTTTTAATCTTTCAGTTGAATTAAAGACGTCTTAAAGTGTAATTTACCTACAGTAAGCTTAAAGCAACAAGTTTCATAAAACGTACCTAACTTGTAACATTTGTCTTCCACTGAATACGTGACGACAACATTAATTAAAACTTTACATAATATATGCTGCGACCACAGAATAGTTATAATTAGACACAATTGGTGGAACGACACAATTAGGGTGTCGTCCCACAGTGATCTACGAGATACCTCAGCTATGGATATGTGTCAAGTCTCCCGATACGATTGCTTGCTCAGCTTAACACATATGGAAATAGGTTGCACAAAGATGTAATTTTATATATATGGAGGCATACGAGGTAAGGTATACTACGGATGCGACCTAGGAATCGTGACAGGTAGCTATAGCATTTTCCAATATTACAATAATTATTATGGTATAGCATGGATCAGAAACATTTTAGAGGTGGCACTATTTATTTTATGTATTAGTTTTAATGTAGAGGCACAACCACTATTCCCATTCTGGATAATGAATTTAGGATTATTAGATTTGACATATTTTAGAGGCTAAAACAAGAAATAATAAACATTTAATATGTGGCATAATAGTTTCATAATAGTTTCTTTATACATCTAGAATAGAAACTAAAATTTCACAAACGACTAAAATTATCTATACCTACAAATGAATAAAATTTTAAGTGTCTGGTTGTGATTTCAAAAGAACATTTTGTTACTCAATGCATATAAAAGTATACACGATACCTATAACGAAAAACAATTAAATTAATGTAAAATTAATAAATCAAAAGGTATAATTAATTAATTGTTATATTCAATAAAGTAAAATCAAAAGACAAAGATAAAATATTTCGAATGACCTGAACTCATTTTCCTGCACTTTAGTTACTCTCTGAGTTTCAGTTTCAGTCTAATAAGCACTTCATCACACAATAGCTATTAATTAAAAAGGTTGCATAATCCTTTGCGCTCAGCTATAAAATGCTTCTCATTAAAACGTATACGTTATCGATAATTGCATTAAACTTGACGGCTTCCATTTTTAATTGGAGCAGCTTAAATAGAACGTGTATTTGTCGAGTTATTTCCTAAGTCATTGGTACGTTCATGGTTTAATTTGGATGATCTATTTCGGCCTTATAATAGCAGTGTTAAGCATTGTTATGGTTTGGGATGAGGTCAGAAAGACACTTATATGAGTAATTCAAACTTAGTCAATTAGTTCCAATAGATATTTGGAAGAAGCAGATACTACATTTTGTTCAGAGTCAAAATCAAAAAAGTTTTAATCAATATTTTATTCAAAGTCGATTTGTTAAACAAGAATTTCTCTTATTTTTCTCTACCGTGGTGGTAGGTGTTCGGAAAGTATTTAGTTATGGAGAAGAAGCGACGCAAAAAACTCCACAACACACATCTTTGAAAAAAAAAATTGTACAATGTCAGCTTACTCTAAGAACATGTGGAGGTACATCACACCATACAGTTTTGTCAGTGATTGTTTAATAACCAGTTTAATAACCTTTAGTTAAAATATATAATTACTTCAACACATTTATATGATTATAGGGCTATCAGTATTTTAGTAGTCAGGTATTAGAAGTAATCGTACTAATTTGTTATGATTGAAAGGGTAACAAAAGGGCCTAGCGCGCAATGAGGTCCGGGTTCAATACCCGGCCAGACAGATATCTGAATGAATTAAGGATCTGGGTGTTTGTTTATTCGTCTGTGTTTATGGAACCCACGACTCAGGAGAAAATCCTACTGTAGATCTATGAGAGTAGAAAAGCATCTTGTTTTTTAATATAGCATGTATTTACATGTTTTTCTCACTTAATCACAGGATTGTAACACAATACATGTGTGGTTAGAAGTCCAACAATATCTGGACTTGGTTTAATATCAGGATCTGATAAACTACTCGTACAGCCCGTTTGTTACTTATATTGAAGTTATGTGGTTAGTAGCGGCTGTTTATTGAACTTCCAATATGAACCGAGTATTGGAAGAATTTTACAATGTGTTACTGGTATTCCTTATTATTTTATTTGTTGACTGTTGTAGCAATTTTGTTTATGGTTATTGATATGTTCGTCGTAAAGCATAAATTGTTTTTATTTTATAAACAAAAAAGACAAAACATTAAGCGTCATTTAAGGATTGAATTCTTCTTGAAATACAAGTGTCAAGATATCCTCATATATTTTAAGAGCGATTTCAGCTTACTTATTTATTCACAATAGACGCTCTCACACAAATACACACTTTTTCACGGGTCCGGATGTACGCATCGGGTCTAAAAAGTTTCTGTAAACATTTTCCCAGCCGGGAATTGAGCCAGCGAAGGCGGAAGTGTCAATACCGCCTCGTAAAGAGATCGTCAATATTTTGTTGGTGATACGAAGGCCTATAAATTCGTTACAGAGCAACACATAGTTAACGAGGTATTCTAGAGTTTGTTTCGTTAGAAAAATCACAGTGTGTGTGCATATGTGTGTGTGTGATCGCATATGTGATCGTTTTTGCTAGGTATTACGTGGTTTTTGCCGCCTGGATATTTGAAACTTACCAATTACAAATCAAATAGGGATTATAAATTAAGTTCAATGCTGATAGATCTGGTGATTGTGTTATGGCGATATTGACTCTACAATCGGAGGTCTTTCTTGTAGGTATCTGTATTATATTTTGCAGTTTACAACCCGAGCTAACAATAACGCTTTGAAAATCTGGATTGAGTTATACAAAATCTCTTTCTTTGATATTTCCAAGTAGTAAGCAATTATTTTGAGATATGAATCTGACTATGAAATAGTCATTCTTATAGATTGGGGTAGAATCAGTCAGGTTGTCCACCTTTGTACTTTATGCAACTATGTATCTACGTCATGCAGTGTAGGCACGTTAAGTTTACATGATGTAAAAAGTTCTAGTATACAAATGGTTACGGAACTAGGTATCTGATTTAACTTAGTATGATAATGTCTCTAAAAAGCTAATATAATATAATTTTAATATGAATAACGATAGGTAAGAACCAAGTTCCTTGACACTTTGCACAATATAAAAGGTTGATGTAAACATCAACTTTAATTAATGCTTAGATTTGATGCAGTCGTAAATTAGGTAAATACGAGTAGGTACATAAAATCCGCTGTAGGTTCTTCCGCTTTCTGCTAATGAGATATCTGTATCTGTGATTGATCTCGGTGTTTATTCTGCGTATGCTAATGCTGAGACGCTTATCTAATTAGAGAACAATAAACCTGTCAACAAGGAGATAACGGATGCGGAAATATAATTTGTGGGATTATAATTAGGTCAATAGGTAGTATAATTGGATAGTTTAGGTCACTATTTTGTTTAATAAATGTATATTGTGTAGCAGAAAATTCACGTTGTATTATTGATGATACGTGCAAGCGGTTTCGAAACCGGTCTGACATGTAGTGGGTACCGAGTTCGATCCCCGGCCAAGCATATGTCTGATTGATGAATTTAGATTTTTTAGTATAATCTTTTCAGATAATTATTTTTATTATATGTTTATGATGTCCATGGGCTCAAGTGACCATTTACCATGGCAGTTGGTCTTCATGCTCGTTTGCTCCAAACTTATTAAAAAAACACATTTATTTTTATTATAATACTATTGAAAGTAAATTACATTTGTACCATAAATGAAATGCCCTCTTTTCTCTGTCCTGCTATTTCTTAAGATAAACGACAGGTCTAAAACGGATTTATCTTGCATTGAAGTTTATTGCGTTCTACATTTTAACAAACAGAAAATCCTTAGGAGAGCAAGTAAAAGGCAATAATACGGTTGAAAAAGTCTAACATTCCACAGGAGACAAACTATCGTCCGCCGCTGTCCAATAACAGAAATATTTTAGGCACCCTTGCCAGATGAATTCTCAAGATTAAACTTACATTTCGAATCAATTTACAGAACAGACTGCGACGGGCGATAACAGCTGAAAATTGAAAAAGGTCTCTTTTTAAATGTAAGCCTAGTTTTCAAAAGGTCTGAAATTATATTAAAGTTAGGTATTTATTGATACATACCTACATTATGATCCAGTGAACATTTTCTAACTTAAAAAACAATGCATTACCTATAAAAACAGTACTAACGAAGGTACCTAACAAATCCAAATTAACGAAATAAAACTACATGTTAAAGATATTAAATTAACGGAGGTTTAAGAAATTCGTAAATGAATGAAAGTGCTTTCATAAGTTATGACACATTTTGTAAGTAGGTTTCACTTAATTAAATGAAGGAAGTTTGCATAGGCACCTAACTACCTACTTAGTAAAAAGTCATAATTCTAGTGATGCTCTCATGCAGTTTATGTTTCCATTTGGATTTCTTGTGACATTTACAATATAATGATCAATATATTACCATGTAGGTACATATATTGCATTTTTTTAAACGCTTTCTACAGTCATAGCCTCACAGTAGTATTTTCTCATGTGCACGATTCAGCAGGTACCATGGACACACATTCCTACACGAATACATAAACACCTGTAACAGAAAACTACAGGCATCATTTAGATGTCTGTCTGGTCGGGAATCGAACCGGGGACCCATGCGCGTCAGACCGGTATGGTAACCGTTCCGCCACGCGGGTCCTCATAATCTGTCTGCAACCTTTTGTGTTTCCCACAGTTGGACATGATAGCTTATGTTGTGGTTTAAGGGTGTGATTGCCGGTTCGGATTGATTTCAAATTGACTTTAAATATAATCCCTCCATATAAAATTGATTACTAAATTCCACGGGGCAGTGACTATATACCTACCATTAGATTGATTGAGATTTCTTATAATAAATATATAATATGGAAAAAACTGGAGTAGAGTTACTGGCCAACGCGTATCGGATATTTTTTAACCGTCCATAAAGTCGACAGGGTTTAACGACTGCTATCCAATATTCCAAACATGTAACGTAAAAGCCGAGCCCTCAAGAGACAAACTAGTCGTGTACCCTTCAATATTCACGTGAACGTCGGTAAAATGAGAAAGATTTTGTAGAATTTTGTGGACTTTGCTGCATTCCCAACCGGCTTGTCTTGTCGTGGTGCAACATATTGACGCAAATGTGATAAAATGAAGGTTTTCAAAAGAGTCAGCGTTTCAATAAAGATTTTTAGATATCTCGCACCAGTTAGAGATGTGCTGTTTTATATTTTGACGGAAAACCGTTCGATATATTGTGTTTAATTTTGTTACATTAGCACCGTTTCTTTTTTTTACTTTATTTTTATATGATCAAAATAGCAAACGAGCATGCAGTCCACCTCATGGTAATGACGATAAAGGCAATGTTAAGCTCTGCTGTGTTCTGGCTTGACGGGTGTGGTAAGCAGACAGACTTATCTGAGGCGTTCCAACGTAGTCCGTAGTGGTAGCAACACATTAGTGGCCAACCACAGGTAAGATTATAAATGTCCATGGACGGCAGTGGCGACTTACCATCAGGTGGACTGCATGCTCGTTTGCTACTCCCATGTCATAAAAAAATCATACATTGCACGAGTAAATGGTGATCATCATCAAAAACCATTATGAAATCTCTGTCAAATTTTCATCCGTATATCTTTGTGTTTGTGTCCTTTGTGCTTAACTTTACATTTCGCGCAGGAAGCGTCAGGCTTGCAATATCCGTAGGACGAAAAACCCGGCTGGCAATATGATCAAAATTCGTGAATACCTAAAACCTTCATCCAAAATACCTATCATGATGAAATTTCGAAGCACTTATACATAGTTGAAAAAAAATCAATATTTCGTACCTACTATTCTTGGCCGTCTGTAATATTTGGAGGAAACCAAACTTGGTTATTATTTTACAAAACAGAAGAAAATATTCTGAATGTAATTTACCTTAACCAGAACATGCCAAAAAATAAGCATTTTTAGTATATTCCTGTATATTTCATAATGTTCCCAACCGGATTGTCGGTGTTCGCACGAAATATGAGCACAACGTTTCTCTCGCTTCCTGATACTAATGTGACGTGATATGGTGCAAGTTATATTAAATATTATACATATATTGAAATACATACATTATAGTACCAAATAGACTAGTTTTTGTAAGTCTGTAAGTTGTCTAACCACGCCTGTAGCCTTCTGGAGATAAGACAGAAATAAAACATACTTAGAGCAGATGAAGGGTCTTCTATCAGGGACCAATACAGAAAATAATAGAGAAATGAATTGTTATAAATAGAAGGTAAACCAAGTAATAAATTTATAAGTGTCGAGAATCTTTGTATGTTATTTTCAATAATTACTAAATTTAATTGGGCTTTCTAAAAGACTTTAAGCAGAATAAATATGTTACTCATATACGATTGAGGCAATAAAGTATACGTGAAACACATAAAGACGGAGAACGTAAATAAATAAAAGAACCCGATGAATAAAAAGCTTTCCAATCCAGCAAAGATGTCGCAAGAATCGCAGATCCCACGATTTTTTACCAGAACACAAAAATTTATCAAGCGCAAAATCGGGCATTCCTCAAGAGACAAACTATAGTCGTTTGTAACGTTCAATATCCGTATGGATGTTAGCAAAAAATGTGAAATATTTTCAAGTGTATTCCCTTTCGGGTTGGCGCGGAGATTGCGCGGCATTTCCTCTTGGACGCGACGTAAAACTGGCACGGAGGTAGATAATGTGGAATACCAGAAATATAAAACTTCACAGTTTAAAAATATTGTACGTTAAAAACAGTTAAGTCATTCGTTGACTGTTATAGTTATATTAATTCTGTTAACTTAAGTTGTGTTAAACAAACAAGCCTGCATAAATAAAAGTTTCTAATCATTAGTCGAATGGTTGACACTTTTAATTTTACCTTTGATTTTGTACGTAATAAACTATGAATACGAAATTAATTGTCACTTGTTATAAGTGTAAAGGAAAACATAATGATTACCTGCACAGCCACGCCTAAGAGTTCATTTAAAAAAGTTTTTAATTGTCGTGAGTCTATCAATTTGCGCTATGACTTTTGTCCCAAATGCTTTTCATTGTATGAAAAAATAAAGTATTTTAAATCAATTTTGACCTTCTGTATCCAAGTCTAGGCTAGAATGCTGTTATTAGAGATCTTAGGAACTTCATTTTTACATCTGCCGCTTGCTTAAGTGGTGCTTAACTTCTTTTCGAGTTCTTTATATTCCCGAAAATGTATTAAGTAACACAATTATTACATAGTCTACACATCTAATTAAGAGAATAAACCTGTATCGATCTGTTAGTTTGATAATAAAATGGGAAATCTTTTTATTTTATTTCTCGATAACGGACTATTTCTTATGGGCGATAAATCAATGACACAGAAAAATCGTCGTCCTCGATGGACAAAATAAGGTCTTTTGTCGCGTTTAATATATTGTTGTCAGGAAAAAAAGAACATTATTTTGTGTGTATTTCGTTTTCCCAACGTTGCTGAGATAAAGCGAATGCGGCTTTTCTAGAACAAATACTGGACAGAAAAAAAGCATTTTTGCAACATAAATGTATACGTATTTTTTTCTATAGGTAAGCATAATATTTTTAAAGTTAAGCTGTACCTGTTACAAGTTTGTCCGATTATATGACCTGTAGACAATTTATAATCATAGGTACTACTTATTAAAACTAGGTGATCCCCGTGTTAAGGAAGTAAAAAGATGTGCTTAAGTTTTAGTAAAACGTAAGTGATATCCCGCGCTCTCGCGCCGGCGTCCACATGTGCGGGGGTCGCATGCTAATGCTTTTAAAAAAATTTAAGTAGCCCACGTTTCGCCTTAGACCTGCAGTTATCTTCCAGCCAAAGTCCCGTCAAAATCGGTTCAGACGTTTAAAAGTACCTCAGCCGAACCGACAGATAGACATTTTATAATTGCATTTTTTATACATACGTGTATACTTTCATATGGATTGAGTTATTGAATTGTTAAGAAAATGTTTTTTTTTTTGAAATCACAAACAGCTACTTCAATTTTATTTATTAGTATAGATAAAATCTTAAATAGTAAATATGCAATTTTACGTCAGTCACAGCAGACTCCTATTTCTAAGGGAACTCAAAGACTTTGAGTTCAATCTCAATTCATTCAATTGAATTGAATTGTATATTCCGCAATTTCAATACTCACGGATATTCGTTTGACTTCTCTCTACTTAAAGGTAAAATATTTCAAAAACATTATTCATTGTTATTCATGTTCCATATCCCTCATTTATGTAGATAACATTCATTATAGTTCCAGACGTGGCGTAAAAAATATGCTTGATATTTACGCATACTAAAATTCTTTTAGGGGTAGTATAATTTTAATATACAATTTAATGCTTAAAGGTTTAAAAAACAGTATTTACGAAACCTATATTTATAGAATATTTGAAATCTGAAATATTATAAATAGAAATTCCGTGAAATCCAGAGGATTTACTAGGATTGAGTATTAAATATGTTAACAAAATATATTTTATATTTTACTGGAATTCTGAAACAGTTCAATTTCATCAATGTTTCATTTCATCAGTTCCATGGAACTGTTGTATTATTTTATAAACGACATTGTACTACCTATAGAACCCTGCTTTGTTCTCCTGACAATTGTTGACACAGAAACAGTACTGACTCCGAGCGTTAGTGAATGTAGTTTCAGGAAAACGCTTTCCATATTTTAATTGATTTTCTTTAATATCTTTATCTCTCAGATAAATAAAGAAGGTAGATTCGTATCATTCCTAACAAAAAAATGAAGCGATTTTTAAAATGGTCGGGTTATAAAAGTTATTACGTGAGCGTAAATAAACTAAAGGTATGACAAGAAACTACGCTAGTTTTGTGTAGGTGTGTGCGTATAAATACATGAAAGTAGCGTAGTTTTTTGGCTTCACTCAAATACAAGGCGGTGAGTAATCTAGCAATTTTATTTATCTAAGTTTGTAGTAGGTATGTATAAGCCGTTTAGCCCGATTGTTAAGGTTTTTTTGAGTTTCCATTAGTAACAGCACGATTGATGAATGTTCTTACGTATACCACGTATTTCAATCTTAATGTAAATATTACCTATGTTTACCTCTGATACCCAAGTCCACACAGGTCAGTTTTCTAAGAAAAAACTGTACATCCCATTCTGACCCATATGTTCTTCGTTTACGTGGTGTTTTTGTTTGAAAGTTTCGCGACCATAGTCTGGATATTGTTGGTTATGTGTAAGAAAAACCCCGATTCATTAATCCGGTTCCACACATCGTGATGTTTTGACAATCAAAGCGTGGAGCACGAAGATTGAGTAATTACACCATAATTAGTTTCAATACCTCGCCTTACTTTGTTTAAGTTCTAGCAATAGGTTTATAGAACATTGGTTATAGGTGTCCGGATTATTTATCCTGTGTATTCAATTGGGTATAATTAGACAGTAGCCTAAGTTACCCATTTTATTTATTACACAACAATCGACGTCTGCGTTTTGTAAATGCATGTAAAAAATGTCTGTTTGTCTGAGGTAATCTTCTAAATGGCTGGACCGATTTTGACGGAACTTTCATTGGAAGATAGCTGTAGGTCTAAGGCGTAAAGTAGGCCACTTTAATTTTTGAAAAACCCATTAGCGCGCGTCCACGCGTAATCGCACGCCGTCGCGGGAAAGCATGATGACATTTATGTTTAAATATGTATTCTTTTTACTTTTCAAATGCGAGTGAAACCACGGGGCTCAGCTAGTTTAAATATATTTCTGCTAGAAACCAAAATATTGCTAAAAATCTATACAGAACAAATCTATTTACATTTTATCTGGTTCACGTGGAAATCTAATCAAATACTAAGTATTTTTATGAAATAAACATACTTAACGCATATAGAATTTTATGAGCCGTAACTAACCTATTACTGGTGCAAAACTGAACCGAAGATTAATGTTTACTTGTGTTTTTACTTGCTGATTGATGATGAATAATATTCGCCGGTATTTCCTTTACTGGTGCTTGTCTGGAATTTAATATTCATAACATCGATCTAATTTATAAACACACATAATTAATAATTCAATACAATATTGTCGAAGAAAAGTGTTATTTTAAAAAATCTTTTTTAAGTTTTCAGGCACTATATATATAAAAATTATATAGGCAATGTCACTATGACAATTGTGACGAATCCATCGACACCTCGTTTCTTAAAGAAGTATACAGACATACATACATATATACGCTTGAAAAATATTACCCTCCCTCTGACGTAGTCGGGTAAAAATTAATACTTACCTACCAATTCCGATTGTAACACAACATTAAGTTAAATCTGTATTATGATTTCTGGACGTTGATCTGGACCATATGTAAAGTTAATTAGCTGAGCAAAAAATATCTTTGATTGTTTATTTTTAGTTTTTCTACCATTGGGTATAATAACATAACGTTTTAACTTAAAGACGCAAACATAAAATTTGACTTAAATACCACGTCATTTCAGCAATACAACATGTTTGAAAGATGTTTGCCACTTACCTAATCATCCATCAGGTATGTGTTGCTTTCCGTAAGAAACACAAATTATCTAACTAGCCTTCTTAAATTAACTAGAAAATATACCTTTACAGGAAGACGGTTTTGAATAGTGGTAAAAAGGTTCTAACGTAAAACTATTCTTGCGCTTCGAATGAGGGTTGCAGATATCGACTAACTAAAGTATGCGACCATAATCATCTTAAAATAAAATAAATGGTAAAAAAACCAACAATTCCGACCGCTTACAATAATTTATTTCAACTAAAAATGACAAAATAATTCAGAATACGCGTAGAGACTGCTCTACCCGTATTCTGCTACGCGTGGATGTGCAAAACCAAAAAGCAGCAAAAGCTTGTTTTGTTCATATGCAGTCAGATTTATCAATAGTAAACAGAATCTGTCAGTAGGTCAGTACGTTCATTATCACTGTCTGGCGTTCACCTTGATCTTCGGTGCTCTTGCATCTGTTGTCATCTATGTTATCTCCTTGGCATGATATAATCTACGAGTATATGTTATTCTTGTAGTAAATAGCTACTTATCTTTACAAATAAATAAAATTGAAGTGTCTGTTTCTGATTTCAAAATAACATTTTTTACACAACGCATATGAAATTGTCGGTGTGTCTGTCTGTATGTTTGCCTGAGGTAATCTTCGTAACGGCTAGACTGTTCTTTAACGGTTTAGCGGTTACACCGCCGGGATCCATAAGTAAGTACAGATTTTTGTTTGACAATGTGTTACATATTTAAATTATTTTTATTAAACATAGATACGCAGGCTTTTGGTAGGACAATTATTTTTTCTCGTCTTACCTACCACATATGATCAATTTGACTGATATGATGCCAGGCTTTCTTGGAATAGAAGTCTGATCAATATTTATGATGTGTATATATTAGTCTACATGCAGTAGTACCACCACCTAAACTCATACCACGGCTCAGATGTTAGGAATGAAGAACGCACAGCCAATTTTACCAAGTTATATGTGTATGAAAAATAATTAACATTTTCATAATCAATGTTAGTATGAGGTCAATAAAATATCGTAAGACCTATATATAGCCTAAACATTTATCAAACTAAGACGACTCGAGCCTAGCCGTGAGCCAGACGTGAGTTAATTATCATGATGAGATAGATAAAGGCACGATCTTAAGACATATTGTGCCTATTTATTTAGATTTACCTGGAAAAATATTTTTTATTGCTGTAAAATGTAAGTTACTGCATAAAAAACAGGATATCACGACTATGACTTCAAGTAAAACTATAGCTACAGGTTACCAGTAATAAAAGTGCCTGTAATCGATAATATATTCTTTTCCTCAATTAATAAGTTCAACGTTAGAACAATATACCATCATACAGAGCTTGTTTTACCTTCATTACACACACCCATTTAGTGACATTGCCCCCGGATGTTTACATACATGGTAACTGAAGGAACCTCAACAATTAACAGATGTATCGATACCGCCTTATCACGCACGTTAGAAAAACTGCCTGATAAGCACTTAGATGAACATTTATTACGGTGCAGGCCCCGACTACCAACATTGCGTGTCGAACGTTCGTTGAAGATACTTGTGCCTTGAAAAACTAAGTGTTAGTCATCAAAAACTGGTTCAGAACGTATCATCGGGTCAGTCGTGTATACCGCCGTGATGAGGGGCTTAGCTGTCGTTGCCTGTGTGTTCCTGCACTCGTGCCTTTGCTACGGTAAGACTATTGTATGTAGATTCGGTTATAGACCTTTGTTTATTAGGAAGAGCATTAAATGTCGCGCGAATGTGAACATGTCTGAATGCCATGTTAAATCGGTTAGTCAATTAGTGGCTTGTGATAATTGCTCGTTAATCGTTAACTTAAAATGCAGATTGTCTTGTTATGTAAAAATGTTCGCATTGTGCACGACATTGTTATATGCATTTTGTTATTAATATCAGTTGTTTATTTATTTCTTTTTATATTGTTACTTACATGAAAATGATGAAGTCTGCAATTACTCGTAAATAGACTTATGATTCCAGTTTAAAAAGAAAAAAAGAGAGCAAGTCCATCTATCCAAAATACTTATTTTTTTAAATCATAGGAACTGAGTATATTTAATAAGATAACCGTCACTTGTTTAAATCCTTTCAATCATCCATACCTAAATATTTCCACTGTTTCAAATCTTGTTATTAAACATGACGAAAAACCTTTCAATCGTTCAAACAGTAATTAGATGACGTTGAATATGATATCATAACACATACAATGCCATCTATGATATTTAATTAAACTTCTGTTTTTTTGCTTCGCGACAACATACTGCTTTACAAAAATGGCATAAATAGAACCTACTTTAAAAACTTATTAAATGGCAACACCTAGTGATTATGACCATATGTTTTATAAAAGAGCAAGTGACGGCTTTGTGTACAAATATAATTAGAGCATACTCGCTAACCCATCTACCTGGAGATCTTACTATGGCATGGTTTTCCTAATCATGTGTCATCTTGTTAAACGAATTGTTGACCAAAATTTACCTAATTTCTAAAAATAGGAATTTGGAAAATTGAATCATAAAATTTTTGCATTGGAATATTTTTCCCTCTAATAGACTTTTCAAAAAGAAATATATGAGATTATAAATCAAGGGAAATATCATAAATTATGACAATAATAATATTTATATAACATTATATATCTCGTAGCTTCGCCTCGTAGCACCCCGTAGACCTGCTTTCTAATTTTCTTTCCAACCCTATGTTTATTAATTCCTATATTTTTATTGTCATTTGGGTATCGTTAAATTATTCTCCTCTCTTGCGTTTACAAAACCTATACCTAGGCTTTCCCATCAAGATAGTAGGATGCGGTGGGTAATAACGTGAAGCAGGATGTTACAGGCATTAAGGATAGCATGCGATAAATATTACCAGATTTATTGGGTAAACCTTTTTAAAAAGAGAAGAAAAACAAATTTAGCCAATTTTTATTAGGTGTAAAGCGACTTTAAATATCTCATAAGATTTGTTACCGTTGAACTTTTTTCAGCTTCGGCTTATTTAACGGAAAAAAGGTGTTAGAATGTTAGATCGTAAAACATTCTGTAATTATTATAATAAGTATGACGAGTACCTAATATGATTTTTTTATTCAGTGAATTTTCATTCAGTTTTTTCCGACCTGACTATTTATTTTGCGTACTGATTTACTTTGCTTACATTTTCTTGTATTTATTATTATTACTAGTATTTACCCGCAGCTTCTCTCGCGCTCATGTGTACATTGATACCTCGCACAAAGAGGCCGTAGGTATAAAACTAGGTAAGTACATTATAGGTATAAAAGTTACTTTTCTATCCCTCGGGAGTAGTACGTTTTTTCGGGATAAAAGTTATTCTATGGCCTATTCTAGACTCCTAGCAATGTGTGTGCAAAATTTCATAACCATCGGTCGAGTAGTTAAAGCGTGAAGGCGTTACAAACAAACAAACAAACAAATAAATAAACGGACATTCACATTTATAATAATTAGGATTATCAAGACAAAGAATAGATGATTTTGACCCAAGATAATCTGTTATGTTTTTGTTAGATAAGATCATATTTATAATTGTATGTTCTTGAACTTCTGCCATAGTTCCTACGCGTATTCAATTTTATTATATCGATAATTCAACTGTAGGTCACGGTTTTATCGCGTCATATCCATCTAATTTAATATACCAAGACTATATGTTGGGAAATATTTCCCTAATAAGCATTTCTTCTAGGTATTGATGTAGGTATGGGATTATTATAGGTACCAGAGTGTGAAATCGAATTATTGATCTAAACGGGGACTGATTTAGCGTGTAGATAAAACGAAGAAATTCCTCGATTATAATTTTATGTGAAAACTCAATCTTAAAAATATTAATCGTTACTTCGCCGAATAAATTAACACTTAGGGTTATTTATTATGGTTTCTGAGTATAAAATGAAATGATCATAGCCGTAAATTGACGGATTATTACGGTTCCTAACTTTAAAATGATATTATGATGGTCATAAATCGCCGAGTATTTGATTTGCAAGTTTGTGCTGCGTATAAAACTGTATGAAGTATTTTTATTTATAAGTTTTTGTATGCATTTTTCTTGTAATAAGGATCGAGGTGTTTTTTATTATAATCTGCCAAGACGTAGTTATGTTTTTGATTAATATTGTTGATATAAAATCATTGCTTAAAATATTATTATCGTTCAACAGGGATACAATCTTTCAAACATTCCCACGATAGAATATATTTTATCGATTATAATTCACGAAACAAACATGTATATTAGTTCAAATAAACATAGACAACTATAATTATTTTCACAAAAAATTTAAAAAGGTAACAAAACTCTCTCTAGCTTAAATTAAATTCTTACAAAATAACTAGAAACGAATGAATTTTGACAAATCTATGACCGGTCTTCAACAAACCTTCAAACGCTTGGTGACCATGCGACATTAAGTCCTATATTCCCTGTGCTTACCAACTTTTACCATTATTAGGTATAACTTTGTCCTTTATGATCCAACCGGTTATATCCCTGGGGTAACGACCAGTCATTGAGCTCACATATATGTTTGTTTTGTAACCATAATGTTTGTCTGGTTTAAGAATCTTCATCTCACGGTTCTGTTCCCTCGGTACAAGTTTTCTCTCAAATTTCGAAATAACACATTTGTAGAGTTTATATCTTAATATTCTTACCAAAATGCATACAATTTATACATTTTTTCATTTATTTAGAACCAGCGACCCGCCCCGGCTTCGCACGGGTGCAATGCTGATACTAAATACACTACAAAAATATTGATGTTATTACCTATACAAACATATAAACCTTCCTCTTCAATCACTCTATCTATTAAAAAAAACGAATCAAAATCCATTGCATAGTTTTAAAGATTTAAGCATAGGTACATACTAATACATAGGGATATAGGGACAGAGAAAGCGACTTTATTTTATACTATGTAGTGATAACAAACGGTAACACAGAAGTAATACTAATAAGTTAAATGCAAAATATGTAGATGTGAACCAGCACCGTTAACCATATATTACCATTACTATTTTGTTGGAAGTGAAAACAGTATTTTGCACACTATAGAACATCACCTATAATTTCTACCATACACATTTCTTTAGGACATTTTCCCCATTAATGCAAGAAAGATTAAATTTCTCAGCGCACAAGCGTGGGCGAAGTTCGTACCACATATCCAAATGAAGACCATAACATGCTTTAACTAGCGGTAGTTCCTTGTTCGCTGTAGCTATCACTGTGATTTTAATCTCTACAATACAATACGACATTACCTTATTAGTTATTCAAATGTTTAACTACAGGCTATCGGATAATCAATTGGGACAGTGAAGACAACCTAATCTATAATACGCGTTTTATTAGTCAACAGAATTTTATAAAGACGCTTTCTACACTCATAGCCCCACAGTAGGATTTTCTCGTGTGTCGTGGATGCCATAAACACTCAGAACCAGAACAGAAATCTAAATTCATCAGTCAGATATCTATCTAGCCGGGAATCGATACCGGGACCTACTGCGCGTCAAAACAGATTCAACATAGGTTTACTGAAGACCAAACTGACAAAACTTGGAACTCTTAGATTACTGTCGTTAAATATAAATACAAAAACTAAAAAAAACATCATCTTTTAACATTGGAAGTGTAAACAGAAACACCTCGTCACAGCCGCCCGTATGTTAGTAACCAAATTTAAATATTACCGCAATTGTCAAGGAGGCACACTTATAAATCTAAAACTAACGTATTGTGATTGTGGTATCATCACTACATAGTATAAAACGAAGTCACTTTTCGCTGTCTGTCGCTATCTATGCTTAGATCTTTAAAAAAACACAACGGATTTTGATGCGGTTTTTTAATAGATAGAGTGATTCAAGAGGATGGTTTATATGTAATTTAATGCGTGCGAAGCCGCGAGCAAAAGTTAGTTTAAAATAATCTTAGGAAATAAACACCTACTATAATTTACACCAATTGAAAATGAACCTATCGTAAGAAAAACAAATATATCCCTAGGCGTGTATGTCTATATTGCCAATATCACAAATATTAGCAACGTAGAATGTAGCAACGTAAGCTACGTAGTTAGTATGATTCGACCGGAAAAGTCACCGCCTCACCTATTTCTGTCGTGAAAAAGATTTTTTTAATTTAGGTCGAAAGTTGTGTTGCCTGTTTTTCGGCTTTGCGAAGAGAACTTCGCGGTCTCAGCAAGGAACGCCATCGGAGTCCTCTAAGCGCATTGTCCCATAAAACTCCTAATCTATATAAGGTTGCTATGGATATCTGTACCTATCCATGAACGCAGTGATCACCTAATATAAGATGAACTGCATTATTAGCTTTAGTCTTTTAAACCTATGTTTAGTAAATGTGTACTAAGTCCAGAATATGTTTGTCTAAGTAAAAGTCAAGGTCTAAATATATTGAAGAATTATTTTGATCTTTTGAGTCTGCAAAGGAAATAACAATGGAAAAAACAAAATAATATACTTGGCAAACAATACTTTGAAAATATACGTTTGAAAAACATACGAAATAAATACATAACGAACAAAAAGAATAAAAATGTTTGAATAAATATTTCACGTACAAACTTCAACTACCAAGAAAACGCATCAAACAGGCACCGTTATGTGAATATGAGCTGATTAATATTAAAAATTAATATCATCAACCAATATAATCATACTATCTGCACTTTACCAAAAGTAAATGTCATAAGCATTAGATGCAGTTAGCTGGCCACAAACTAATCGTCTCATTTTTTGCCTCATTAATCAAATTATACGTACATTAACCTAATCAGCATGCAAGTATTTGTAATTATCCATGCGAAATATTACATTTTTTCATATTAAAATTATTTTTGTCTGGCCCATATCAGACTTCATAGGTACTTTCTAAAAAATACATAATTTCTAAAATATAAATGAAATGCAATTAGAAAATATAAAAATAGTCATATTTACTAATAATAATTAATTAAAGTACTTAATCATAATTATTATGATATAACGCGATACTTTTAAATAAAAAGTAAGAACTAAATATATGTATTTGCATGACATGTAAACACGCACGGATATACTTGCAAATATTCTGCAATTATGAAAAGAAATCTCATGATTAATGTAGGAATCTATCCATACAATACAAATCATTTGAAATATGCAGGCCAGTTAGGTATTAACGATCTATAATTATTCACAAGCCATAAAATAAAGTGGAAACGCCCAAATTTCTTCATTTCACTCAATTAGTCAAAACAACAAAAAGTCGAAACTTGTTTAGTCATTACATTTGCATATTATTACTGTTTTATATCCTACGGTTAGATTAAACGTTCAAATATACGAAAATTTACTAAATTATGTCTGTTTTTTATAGGTATGTAGGTTTATGTGTAAAATTATTTATGAATGAGCATATAAATGGCGATAATATAATACCCATCTATCATTTTTGTATATTATTCAAATTAATTGTAATTTATAAAAAATAAACGCCAAGTTTTCTTTTGCATTTTTTGTTACTTTCTGTAATTTATTCAATTAAAGTTTGAAAAGATTTAAAAGTAGTCCGATTACTATGAAACCAAAAGGGGATCGATTTGCTCCTAATATTCCTTATAATTTTGACGTTGAGAACATATATTATAATAATTAATCCAATATAAACGAGCATAGGTATAAAATTGTACAATTTCTAAATGACTGAAAGATGGAAATATCTTTGCATATTATTATAGGTGACTTACGCTTATTCGCTAGGAGTGTACAGCCAAATAAAATTCTACTAGTGTTCCCCCTATATTACTATTTTCCAACGTTACTTTAAGCATATAGGTGCTACTTATATCACCTATAACATACATCATACATATAAACATACATTAGGAATTTCCTGTTCACACTTTGACACTTCTGTGGTTATACAATCATTGTATAAATGGATATAATAAAATGTTTCGCTGATTGCTTAAAAATATTTCTATGTAGGTCATTAAAACGAGATTATTGTCGCCACTATAATGATAATGACTGTTTTCATAAAATTAAATTGCAATCGAACATGCAGTCCATATCATAATAAGTAGTCACTACATAATGGATGTACTTACATACTAAACAATGGGCATGGCAATATCTGCATGAAAGTATACTCTAACTTTATAATTAAAATAGAATAGAATAAACTATCAAATAAAAATCTCTTGTGTGCTATAAATCTCAGCGGTTTTTTTACCATAAGAAGTTTTTATTTACCAACTCATCCTGTATCAAAGGGCCTTCCTTAAGATTCGTAATGATCGCTGATACGTTCGGCTTAAATGGTTTTATCTTAGTCCTGATTGGTAATCCTGTAGCTGTCCTGAAGTTGTACCTTGTAGCTTGCAGTTCATAATATTTTCATTTTTATCAAATATTTTTGTCCTTTTGTTTCATATTGGTAACAATATACGAGTTATTATATTGAAGGACTTTTATGTTATTGAGCCCTATGTCTGTATCCTGATTCTTTTTTTTTTTCGTTTCCGCTAAAAGCTTAGCGATAAGACTGCCTTTTCTGTACCTATTATCTAGGCGTGTCTATTTTTAACTGGTATACAAATACAGAGTGTTTGTATTGTATAAACACGCTGTCGGGGTTTTCCCAATATACGAACTTAGTTGTAATACCTATTCCATGCTGCTAATTTTGTTGAATTTTTGGCATCAGAGTTCGAACATACGCTGAGTACAATAGTTTACCTATAGTGAGAAATCGAATCAGGATATGGATAGTATAGATAGACACTTCACTATTTTTTACAAAAATAATGCACGATGTCGCTATAATAAATACTATAAACAAAAATGAGTATCTTATAAGAGAACCATAAAGTAGGTTACTGTTTATTTTTAATGATTCCAAGACATAACTTCGAACATTTAAATTTAAATTCTTTTGGATATCTGTATATCTATATTATGCTGTCCCCATTTCTTATCCTCCTTTATTTTCTTCTTTTGTTACAATATGCAATATATTTACGATTTTATTTAAATTTCTGAATAAATTTGTATAATATCATTGTAAATATCGATTTCGTTTCGATTTCGAGAAATACAGACTGGTATCTTTTTTATACATATTTATATGACAACAAAGACAAGGCATGTGCAAGTTATTTATTTATTTGTATGTTATAAAAAACACCCGTTGCCAAAATATACTTTTTTATATGTATAATTAATCGATATTAATAACACTCCGTAAGCATGACTATAAAACAGTCAATGAATGTAAAAAAGTAACAAGATTAAAAAAAATATGGGATAAATGAACGATTGTATTTTTATGATACCACGAACATAGAGCTTTCATTAAATGTTATTACAATTCAATACGATTTAAATGAAAGTCTTTCGAGAGTTGCAATTACACTAGAATACTGTGCACAAACATCTAATCCTAACATGACTAACGTAACGGTTTCTTGATTACAACTGTAATCGGGCGACACACTATTATTTTATGACTTCATAAAAAACCTAATTCCGCGTCTCCACAGATACTAGACCAGTGTTTCTCAAAGTGTTAAGCTTGTTGTGGGCGCTGGAGATCTACAGGGGAACGGTGAAGGGCCCAGGGAAAAATGTAGATTTGTTAATGTGGTTTTGGACCGATATGATTTATGTTTTCAGCTATTATTTAAAAGTCACATGTTTGTTGTAGGAAATTCTAATTGTTTTTTGTCGCTGGCTAGATTACAATAAGCGGAAAAAGAGGGTCAATAGGAGGGTCTCGATAAGGTTTAAGGACAATACCTCTTTTCTGGTTTTCAACTTTGCGAAGAGTACATTTCTATATAGTAGCTATAGCCTCGCTGTTCGAATATTCACTTATTTTCAATTTTTTATAAACAGATTGTTATCGGAGGAAAATTATGGCCTCTTAACAAAACGCAGGAATAGAAAATACAATACGTTATAAAATATTTAATTCATAAAGTGAGTGGTTGACGAAATAAGTTTGAGAATCTCTATACTAGATTGATCGAAAATAATCACTCGCGCCAAATTATGACCGAATAGTGCTAGAGTCAAAGACCTAAAAACACGGAATGATTTTAGTATTCAGAACACGATAAACGCGGTTCCGGTCATGGGGGCGGATTCGCGAATTTTAATTTTTACACAAAAACGCTTTAATTAATGTAAAAGCCTTCTTTTTAATTTTGAACCATAAGTACATATTTTCGGAAATAAAATAAGTTCATCATATGCTTCCGCGAGGATCTTTTAGTTGTTTTCATTTGTAAAGAGGGACCGACATTTTATCTTTTTTGTAACGTAGAACTTAGTAGCAGAAAACATATTAATTTTTAAACTGTAGATATTTATTTATTGTAGATATTTGCTTAACAATATATATTTTTATTAGAGTAAAATTGATAAGTAGTGAACTACACCTCACTATCAATCGTTATACTTAATAGGCCTTAAACTGCGATTTGTATTTTGCAACAGTTTTTTAAACACTTTCTTTCTTTTTTTGTTTCAATTATTATATGAGATGCAACGTTTAAACTGTTCGTTAAACACTTATTCACCGGAAGCGTGCGACATTAAATAATTTAAAAAGAACCGGTTAACACATCCGCTATTGCACACGAATGTAAGTACAATTTACACCTAGTTATATAATACTAGTAGTTACCCGCAGATTCACACAAAGAGGTCGTAGGTACATTGTAGGTTCTATCCCTCGGGAGTAGTACGTTTTTTCGGGATAAAAGGTACTCTATGTCCTTTTCTGGACCCCTTACTATGTGTGTGCAAAATTTCATAACGATCGGTTGGGGTAGTTAAAGCGTGAAGGCATTATAAACAAACAAACAAACAACAATATCATCCCTATCATCCCTTAAAACTCATGAAAAAGATTCAGTTGCACCGAAACCCTTATTTAATTCTATAATCAATTAATATTAAACGATTTTCTTTCTTTCTTTCTCATTGTTCTGAGTAGAACTTGTATTATTGACAAATCTAAAGCCAATCTTGACGCTCGATAAATTAGAACAGGTATTATCATGGATGTATTCGTACTGAAGATTATGAAATGTGATGGAAATCTTCTTGTTAAGATCACGTTACCAGGATACTGTTTCATTCCGGCCAGTAGGTATACAAGACCCTTTTTTGTTACCGTTTCTAAATTCATTTTTAAACAATACGGTTTTTTGCAACAGTAATGGGTAATGAGTTCGCAGTCATTATACTCCGTTTGTTATTCAGTATTCATATATCGTCTTCTAATTATGAAATTCTAAATGTTTTTATATAATGAACGTGCCTCAGATACTTAGATACTTTTAGGGCAGTCTACGTGGTTCTAATAGATAATTAAATTTATATTGTGAGTCGTGTCGTGACTCATAAAAGAGTTAATCATTTTTAACCGGCTTCAAAAATAAGAGGTTCTTAATATGGCTCAATTTATACTTATTTTGAAAAAAACATTTTTTGATAAAATGCTTTAAATATAACATTATTATTCATAAGCACATTTAAATCAAAGTAAACCGTATATCTATAAGAGCAGTGATAGCCTAACGGTTGAAACTTGGCCTCTCAATCGAGGGGTCCAAGGTTCAAATCCCGGGCACGCACCTCTGATTTATGTGCGTATTA
>DWPV01001061.1:0-22730 GCA_018251915.1 Urbanus proteus proteus | reverse complement strand
CATTTATTTTGTTTTATCGCCGTGTCAATCTCGCGACATGTTTATTGATTTACTTTTCAAACGCTGGTGAAACCGCGTGGATCATCTAGTATGAAATATTGCCTTTAAGTTAATTATAGTAATGTTAAAAATAAGACATTGTGCACTGGAGCAAAGTGGTGAAGTAATGTTATTTATTCTAAAACTCTAAGTTAATGTTACTTTAAAATGTTATGTAGCCTTGTAGTAGAATTTCAGTATAATGAAGTAAGCGTTACCTTATACATATTTTATCCTGCACTCGGCTACTGATATTGTTATAGAACATTATGCTTCCTAGGATTTTCCTTGGGGCCATTATGGTCGTTTGATGAAAATAGTTCCTCTTTATGTACAACATTAACTTCGTAATAATAAGATGTTTCTGTATTTCATAAATTGTTTTATATTGACGTAAGAGAAAACCTAGCTTAGGTACATAATATGATTTCTTAATCAAGTGTACATAAATACATAAATAATTAAATAATATAAATAAATAAAAATCTTAAAGACTGCTAAGAAAAGCCTTCTTCCTTTTATATCATGGATAGGAAGACAAGTAGATAAATATCTAAATTCATAGGTAATTCAAATTCCCAGCGGCTCGGGAATCGAACTTGGGAAATTTAGCGCAGTAGACCTGCATGATTACCACTGCACTACAATTTTCATAAGTTTTAATAAAAGTATATCCTACTCCGGGGTCTCCGACCGAGGACTCCGTGGTCTCAGCAAGGAACACTATTCGGAGTCCTCTGAGCACGTTGCCCCATCGGGCTCAGCTCGGGCGAGCGCTGCTCTCGATGGTATAACATACCTATGGCGGACATTTTCTCTATTAGCAAAGCTAGATTCCATTAGTCCAGCGGTAGGATATTAATATTTATTAAGTTATAGCGTAAAAAAATAATCTGTAAAACTTATTGTGATAATATTTTAGATACTGTTTACGAGTAAAAGTAAATCGGTGGGTTCAAAAACTGTGCTGGGTTCCAACCCTTGCCACGTCTTTCGCTAGCGTGAAATCCTTGTTTCGTCGGAAGGTTGTGAATTTTTGTCGTTGTATATACAGGCTGACTTACATACCTATAATTCGAGGCTTCGGGAAGGCCGATACCGAGTTGGTAACAGATTTTCATGTAACTGTTCGTGTGCAACTTTCATCTTAAAAATACGTCATAGCATAAAGCTTATTGTGTTGTTATTCCAGATATCAATATAAGCCATTTCCACGTCTGCATCGACACTGCATCACGTTTTGGCCACTCTTACTGTTCAATTGCGGTATATAAATCACGCGTTATTGCGTCTGCCCTGACGTTAACGCGCGACACACATTAGCCCCGAATAGCTAAATAAACCTTATTTAGATACGTTAAAGTGTAAACATTGTGTGTGAAATTACTTAGATATTCTATGTCGCGGCAAGTAACATTTTAGTACATGCTTAATACACGTTATAAATGATAGGGTAATTAGGCGTAAATTCTCTTCCAAATTATTTATGAATAGGTTAAGACAAATGTTTATCTTTGTTTTTGAGAGAATTTATTTCATGACTAAATTTAACTTATTTATTTACTTTTAAAAAGATTTTTTTTAAAACCAAGCTTTGAAGGTAATATTTTTTTCCATATAGAAAATCTAAAAATAAATTACGATTTTATATTTTATTTATATTACCTACATATCATCAAAACTATATCTTTGTATCAGTAGCTATATTATATGTATGTCGTGACGCCAAAATATCTTTGTAAGAAGAAACATAGTATAATTGTCACTTCAATCCAAACGAAGAGTGCGAAACGGTTGTGATAAGGGTTTCTTTTCTCGTCGGCACCGGAAATTAATTGTCGCCGAACGGAAAATAGGGTGAAAGTCCAATTAATTATTAGTCACTTCATTTATTTAATCCGAGGGCCAGGGCTTCTTTCTGATATTAATGCCCAAAGTGCCAGACTGATTCCAAGTCTCTTTTAAGAACACTTAATTATATTTTTTAGTCAGTGGTCGCCAGTAATTTGACTCATCGAATTTGTACGCCTCCGGAATTATTCAGAGATAATTCTTTCCTAGAATTGAGTAAAATTAACGTCCAAGACTATACTAACTTCGGACTTCAAACAAGAATATTATTAACCGCAATTACATTGCGCCTTTCCAAACAAAAAGGTCTTGACATCAACTTTTGTGTGTAAACAAAAGTTTCCCTTTAAATTGGCTAAAGTTTGAATGAAGTGAGTCACCTCGCGGCGTTTCATGCCGTCAGCTGCGGTGATTCCATCGCTTTCCTAATGTGGTAAAAATACCCGTATAAAGATACGATCACATCAGTTTGACATGAAAAACGCTTGTCAACATTTAATGTAAATGTTTAACGCTGCTTTGCTCTGATTTAAAAAGTGTAGTAACATAAACTTACACGAGGCATTCCAACTTAGTCTTCAATGATTTTAGCAACGCATCTATAAAAGATTATATAAAAAAAGGTTTAGATCTATCTACAATTTGCTATTTGTACATTTGGTCTTACCTATACATATAAAAAATATGATTCCGTCAAGACTGATTTACTTTTAATGCGACAAAAAAACTGTTAAGATAAATGTAGTCATTAAGTATAAATTATATGAGAGATCCATCGACTGGTCTACCAATTACCTTTCTATTTTCTACTTTCGCGACTCGAAAAGATAGATGTTACGGCCGGTTTACTGGATTGCGCCAACAATCCATCCAATGCTCCATTGTCGCTGAAAAGAGATAAATATTTTTTTCTTGCCAGTGGAGTTAAAGTGAATAAACACTATCTATAAATTCGAACACTTTATTCTATACGGAAACATATTCACTAATATTTCCTAATGAGATAAAGCTAAAACACAACAATATTGAATTTAATCTTTATTTTCCTGTATATTATCCGTTAGTTATTTTTTCATCTTGTATTTCTGAGAATCACGTCTCTTACTAGGTGAAGGAACATTAATTTTTACTCCGCACCATACTAAAGTTCGTCATGGGTCAATATGACCGCATACCGCAGTGAACGTTTTAATTTAGGTTATAAGTATAAAAATAACATTTTATAGTTAACCTAAAAAAACTAAAAAAACAACACCTGGGTACAAAAGCGACTCCCACATTATGTGTTAGGTAAGTACCTACCTGTGCCAGCCATCACCGACTGTGTCAAAAACATAACTTTCAAGACACGATCGTGTCGTTGGTTTTGCATAATAGTTGTAGGGAATAGCGTGTGTTCTGACACGATAAGCTGTGTTTTTGAATACTGTCTCATAATGTAGTTCCAAAAAACTTGTCTGAATTCAGTCCAAGTGTTCAAAGATTAAGGAAGACACTAGTATTAAATTTACATAGTACGTACAAGTAATAGATTCAAATTGCTTGCGGCTGCGATAACAACAGTCGTAATGTAATCTTTATATGTGTGCTTCTTGTCAACAGACAGTACAATTGATGTTTGCTTTTGTTTACTAAACTAATTCTATTTATTTGCGTAAGGAAAACTACAAAAGATACGTAATAAAACTAATAAATAATAGTTCGTTTGACATCATTGTAGTTCGCCTAAAAGTAATGGTCTATGCATCCAAGAAATACAAATTAGATCGTCATATGAATCCTACAAAAATTGAATCCATTTACTTGTGTTATTCATTGTATAACGGCACATATTAAAATTGCTATGAGTAGGCCTATTATTACCTATAGGCCAGGGAATCATAAATTCGGAACAACTGAGAATGATTACAACATCCGTACCGTATAGCAATAATCACATGTGATATGAAATATTTGTATGGTAGTTGAATATTATGCACCAACAGAGTGATAAGGGCTTAGAGCGCTTAGTTCTATAAAATATGTTTCAGGACCTTTAATTTAGTCCTCCATATACCTAACTACATTGGATATTTGCTAATGCAAAAATAGTTGCAGAAAAGCAAAAAATAAAACTTCAAATGTCATAACTTTCCCGATAGTTATATTAAAAATATGCATAGTTATGCATGCAGATTATGCACACAGTCATAATAATTAGGGAGTTTATTGCGTTGTATCTTCTCCACAATAAAATACTTTCCGAAGCTGTAAAAGTTAGTTCCCATTCAAAAATAGTTCTACATAAACCAATTGAATTTAAACCGACAACTTGCTCTAAATCTATGATTTTTCAAGTGTTCCAGTATCTTAATAAAATAGGTATGTTTATATATGTATATAGTCTCTAGATAGTTTTTGAATTAACTTTACCAATGCACAGTATTCGCAAAAAGTACCTTAATTTGAATATACTCTTATTACAATTTCGGTGAAGCATTGAAGGCGAGGCCGCAGCAAGCGGCGCGCTGCAGTTTCCCCACTTTATTGTAGCAAGGAAACATTTATTACATGTTAAGAGCTCCTTTATGTCTATACCGTTGCCAACCGTCTAATAGACTACAAATGTATACAGAACGCGAACTCAAAGTGAATACTGTTTGTTAAAATAATCTTTTGAAAATATAAATGAGGGTGACATTTCTAAATTTGATCTTTGAGTTTTCTTTCTTAAAATAGATAATATTCATATTTTTTCTTTTTAAGTTTTTCTTGTATATTATTCAGAAAAAAAAAGAATTTTAGTAAGAATAAATTATTTCAGTCTAGTATAGTTAAAATTATGTTATACATAGTTGAAGATTTTTAGGTAGGTATGTTATTCTTCGATCTACAGTCCGTGCCTATCTAAAATGGTGCACCATCTGAAATTGGCAATATTGATGAATTTTATTTTTCACGACTTTAGTTTCCCCTTAATACATTGGGGAAATCCGTCCCCTTCAGGGCTTCTTTCCATTCCCCTACTTTTATTGGATTCTCGCATCTGTGCATACAAACTTTGTTTACCAATGAAAAGTCAAAAGTGTTTTAAGCCGTGCTTTTCTTATATCTGTGTGTATTATGGAAATGTTATTACACTGCAGGTCCCCTTATAGAATAAGAGGGGTAAGAGAGGAGTAAGTTATCCAAAACGATCGATTGGTGAAACCCAATCGGAATGACTACGCTGGCGTAAGTTCTCCAGCTTCTTCGTAGAATCTCTGAGTTTGATTTCTGATAAACATTCACGTAACAAACTTATTTTTGTTTTCTAAGTCTGTGTCGACCTAGATTTAAAGTAATAAAAGTTCAAACATAGCTTATAAAACCTTCTGTGATTATAAGTTTATTATTTGCATTTACGTGATAAATTGTTATGTATACGTGATATGATATTTAAATACCTTTCACATTTAAGGTTACATGTTTATTTTTACAGTAAGAAACTAAAAAAAAAAACAAAACCTATATATTCATACAGATGTGTGGAATAGTGGATATTGCTCAAACTAGTTTTGACATGAGATTTTTACAAAAAACAAAGCCATACAAAGAGTCACCTAAGTACTTTTTACCCCGAAAATATTTGTGCAAAAATAAAAATGTCGACGCTCACGTAAATGGTGTACGATAGAGAACATCAAAAAATTGTTTTTTATTTTTATTTTTATTATATTGCATTTAAATAAAATGAAAAAAAAAACATAGGTATAGTTTAAAAAACTATAGGCAATATATTCATAGCATTCTTGCGTAATTAACCTAATCTTTTGCACGGTACTTGCAATAAAGTCTTAAAACTGCCTAGATATGAGTTAATTTCAATCCAGAGTTCAATTCAATTCCACTATTAAATATATTGTAAATGCAATCTGGCATCCGCACTTTCTTGGAATTAAAAGTGTATGAGAACATGTTACGTGCAAAAAACTCAAAGGATCATGAAACTGAGCAATATTTAATATTTTAAATCATACATCGTGTTTATTTATTATGTTTATTTGTGTATTTATTTAAAGTTCAGTTTATTTTTATAAGAAAGACGAAAGCAAAATGTAGTTTAACATGATTAATTCAGTATCACATTTGTATTTATATATTTACAGATTACATTTACGTAAATTAAAAAAGGTATCTTTTGTAAAAAACACCTAGATAAATAAGAGTAATTATTTTGGTAATATATCAAAAGTAAATAAATTGATAAATATTTTATTAACATTAACCTAACTGTTATTATATGAAACGTAACCAGCCAGTAGTAGCCGTAGTAGTATGTACATTAATTGTAACATGTTGAAGAAGAAGATTTTAACACAATAAAGTTATATGAAGAATACCTACAAACAAAAATAAATAAAACCAGAAGAAGAAAATAAAAGTTTCTATTCATTTATTCGTCATTGTGAAAGGTGGAATTCTTTGGTGTTTATATAAGGGTACTAACACCTAAAGAAAACAGCCTCTGAAGCCAATGAAGGAATAATCGCGGCCCGAGCTCTGAACTCATTTCTTTCAAATGGTAGCCTTTTGTTCGCCATGGAGTTACAACAGTCTGTTGCTTTTAAAACTTTAAAACTCAATAGAAAACAGACGTCACTTACGGTTTTCGTACTTTCCAGAATTGAATATTTGCCCCGTGGACACATTTAAGTTGAACGGAAGAAAGTTAGACAAGAATAACTTGGGCGAACGATTCGTGGTATTTCAGAAAATACATTAACTTTCTTGTCATCTGACCGCAAGCTGAGAAAACAAAGTCTGATCGATAACTGTGATGTTCACATTGATTGATCTATGTTTTGCTGATGTTAATTTGTCGGAAGCATTTATTAATTTACACTAACACGAAATTGTCTTATAATAATAAAGTTTTCTGCACTCATAGTTCATGTCATGGATGCACACATAGACAAATCTACAGAAAACCATACCCACATACCCTGAAAGGAAATCTTAACTCAGCATATATGTGTGTGACCGGGATCGAATCTTCAACCCACTGAATTTCGGGCCGGCATGGAGCTCGTTCTGCCATGCGAGTTGTCCAAATTCGAATCAGCTATTAGTATGTGAATAACTTATAACCTCTTTAAACTATCTATATCTATCTAATTTATTAAACTTCAGCTGAAGAGAAAATTGCAATACCGCTGAGATAATCAAATTGGAACTTAATACGCGAAGTTAAAGTTCTAATTACTGCACATAAAGTTGGAAATTTTAATGGAAAACGGTTGCTTGAAGAAGATAGATGTGTGCAAAATGAATATAAATAGACAAACAAATTTTACATTCATATTTATTATTTAATAAAAAAATAGAATGAAAAAATAAATAAGTAGATTTAATTGGGCTACTATTTGTATGTGCTACTGTTTCGAGTATGTTAAAATTATCAAACATACAGTAAAATATTATGAATTATACAATAATACATCATACAATCATCCTATACTTGCCTTTAAAATATGTAGCTACAATAAATATGATCAGTTTTACAAAGTCTAACGTTATTCAAGTTCAAATAAAGTCAAACTTCACGTGTTTGTATGTACACACGAATATCGGCGTTTGTATAAAATACAATATCTTTGTTCACTTTATAAACACGTTGTTTGACATGAAAAAGAATCAAACGCCCCAGGCATACTTTCTTAAAGGAGTATGAATAACTTTGAAACGGCACGAGCTCGCAACTTGGGAATAGTTGAAACAATATACAAATATCGGTACAAGTATTTTTAGCTTGGCTACATTAACGATAAGCTTATTGCCACAACCTGGGTTTTAGTGCCAGCCATAAATAGGGTTCTTCCATCTAAATGTCCGGCAGTTGCTACACCTAGTAATCCACTAGAATTAAAGGGGATCGAAATAAAGGAACTCGTATTTCACGGACGTTTTGCTGAGTTGCATAATTGCCCACCGCTACTTTAGATATAGGAAATACCGATAATATATGATATAATTCTGCATATTTCATAGATAAAGTAACCAATTACCAGACATAGAATACGTAAAGTAAAGATACTTTTTGAAATATGTCAGTAAAATATGTTCTAAGCCTACGAATATTCTTTGGTTTCTCAACATATCACACTTTTTCAAACTAGTCAATGCAATTCGAGCCAATCAGCGTGCTGTCAGGGCCCTTCGCTTGCAAACAAGCATAGTTTGATATCGGTATAAGCAAAGACTAAATCATGAATCCTAGGCAAATTAATTAGGTTTTTTATATTATGTAACACATCTGGCTATTGGTATGCTTTGGGTTTTTAAATATGAAGAATATCATTGACATATCAGGGCATATTAATAAAACACCTCAGAAATAAACTTTTATGAAAACTACCTATAAGAGTGAATTGTATAAATTGTTTAATTGTGTGAATTGTATAAGTGTTTTGTTATACATATTTATGAAATTATTTCATTAGTAGGTTTTGATCACACCTTGTTATTACGACTCAAATCCGATAAGTCTTGTGTAATTTTGCTTTTGATCTTGATCATACAAAAGTCAAAGCAAAATTCTGATAATCCTGAGCACGTGTGAACAGTAAAGAACACAAGCCTGTGTTCCATATCACTGGGATTAAGTTTGGTCTCGTTTGAAAATGACCAATGCAAAAGAGTAACAGCATCAGAAATGTAGTGCAATTACTCGTTGAATTCACGTAATTGTTACTGAAAAAAATATCTGCAAGTTTGTTAAGCCTTTCCAATATAAAGGGGTTCTATAATAAAATCAGTGGAATCGATGTGGCATCCCTGTGGTTTATTCTTGCGCGGCCAGTGGCGCCTGGTGCGCTATAAATAGTTCAGCTCTCACACTTTCTGCTATTAATCACGACCACCATCTGTACTCTTCCACCTGTGAAAATGGTACAAAATGTTTCTAAAATAAATATAGCTAAACTTGATAAAATTGCTGGATTATGTCAATCGTGAATAGATCTCGTTTGTCTTTAAATGTTTAAAAAATAATATTGGAATATTTTTAAAGAAACTTAAATGCTATAGATTTGTGCGGACTTCTGTTGATTGGATAACTCTAAGACACAAGGAACTTTTTTACCTACAGTTTTAGTGCAATCTTATACAAATAGTTGAATCCCTTAGAAATGCTACTAACATAATATCTTCTCTTTATATCGCCTTGATTAATCTTATTATCTATCGTTAAAAGCTTTATACCTAGTATACAAACCGCTTTTCTGTAGCAATGTTGTATCTTAGGATTTAGTGTTGGACAGTTTAAATACATAAATTTAACATCAGACATCACTAAATCTTAGGGTTTAGTCTTGTCGGGGTGTTCGATCCCATTTATTACAATAACTTGCACAAAGCAGTACACCTTTTCAAACCGACTTCAAAAAAGAAGGTTCTGTATTTGACCAGTGTTTATGTATATTTGTACGTCCGCGATTTTTGCTAAAACTACTGATTCTAACTAAATCTGAAACGTATAAACAGAATATAACTAAGTTACCCGTAGAATTACTGAGGGGCTTTGGTAATATTTTAACAAATTTACTCCACAGAATCAAGTTAAATTTGACTTTTATTCCTGGTTGCAGACGGCACCAGCTTTAAACAATGGCTACAAGGTAAACATGTACAAAGAAATCAACGACACCCTTTGTGGCTTATTCTTGCCCGGACAGTGGCGTTCCAAAGCTATAAATATGAAGCTAGCACCCGCCAAGATAAATTACTATCACCTGCACAAAGTAGTACACCGGTTTTGAAAGTAAATCTAAAAATATGTACAAAATATTTTACTTAACAAAATTAATTGTAAGTTGGTTTGCTTTTTATTTTTTATGAGTCTTTTAACTATCTCATTAAGGATTAATTTTTTTACTAAATTAATTGCACACCGGTTTTTTTCTATTCTACTTTTTGTACTTAAAATTGAAGTAACAAACGGACGAGTTCATCTGATGGTAATGATGCGTTGTCACTCTTAAAGATTTAGATATGCGCCTAATGGGTAATTAGGTGATTCACATCAAGTCTAGTACCTATATCGTGTTTTAAGAGATTGTTTTGCATTTTGGATCCTTCAACCCCAGTATTTCTATTTAATTGTTAACAACAAGCCTTCAAGGCTCTATTTTTAGTTACGGATAGTTCGGGTCCAAACCAAAACTATAAAGTAAACATCAGAAATCAACGATACCCCTCGTGGCTTATTCTTGCCCGGGCGATGCCGCTTTAAGCCGTAAATAGGGCGGCGCTCGCACCCGCCACAATTAATCACTACCACCTGTACTACTCTACGTAAATGTTAAGCTAAATGCTAGCAAAACATTTTACCACATTACTAAACTAATTTGTAGCTATTTTGCATTTCTCTGTGATTAGGATTGGACATTATGAATAAAACAAACAGTTTAAATTCAGGAGCTTTGTGCTTACGTATTATAACAAGGACAATTTAAGTATTTTCGTTTCTCTCACTAAACGAATAATAAATGTAGCATAGTAATTTTTCACACTTTAGTCACATGAAATATATGACGTAATTTTTGCTTTATTTTTTAATTAAGTTTTTTTTTAAAGTACCAATCGAGCATACAATCCTCATGATTGGAAGTAACTACAATCGCTCATGAACATAATGCGTAATTAACGTAATCAACCCCAAAGGGTCCTGAATTACCTGAATTACCTTTCTCGTACCACAGCCTTCAAAGCAGTAAATAACAGTACTCCATGCTGTTATAAATGATTTGATTTGATTTGATTTGTTATAAAAACCGGTACAAATGGTTCTACCAGCTTCAAAATAAAAATAAACGAGGACAAGTCCAAATTAGAATGAAAAGAAACTTAGGTTTTGTTTATCAATAAATAATTCAACCTACCACGCTTAAACTTAGATTAAAGCTATATCACACGCACTTTTTTGCCATAAATTATACGAACTTTGTAATCGTTATAGACGAGAAATTGGAACAAAAGCCCCATGACAGTATTAAGCCGTCGAGCCTTGGAATGCCGAATAAAACAAGCGGACTGAGTTGGATAAACCTATACTTATCGCGAGAAACCAGCAGTGACTGCGAAAACTGAGCGCGCTTTATTTAAATATCAATAACATTAGACGTGTGATGTTATTTTGTAAAACAGAACAAAATTTATAAATAGCCTGCCTCCCTTTTGTACATTTGTTTACTTCATCAAATTCTACATGGTAATAATCACATGAAAGGAAATATAGTACATCATAGATCTAAGTAGCCTATTATTGCACGGCGTAATGTTAGCGCAGCGAGGGTGTTAAACGCCGTACAATAATAACTTAGGTCAAGAGTATCGTATATGATTTTATAGTACATGTGACATAAACCGCACTTTATGTACGCTTTCCTGTGACGTAAGTTTTCTATTCCTGCACGGTGCGGTAAATAAATCTGTTATGATTAATTATAAATAACGGGAAAAGCGTGCGTAAAGTGCGTGTTTAGATCACACTGTGCTACATATAAAAGTAATTTCGATCCCTTTTTTAAACACTTAGAAATTTCTAAAATAATGAATATTTCACTTACCAAATGATGAAGCATAAATTTTCTTTTTAATCTAAATTTCACGATTCTATCTTCTGTTCTTTAGTTTCTAGTGGTCACTCACCTTTTCTCTTGTGGATATTGTAAGAAGCGACTACGGGACAAAATCAACACGCACTCCAATCACTAACTCGTATGATAGGCGCGGTAAACAGTGGCCAAAACCCCTATTAGAGTAGGCCTACGCCTATATCTGGATTTCAAATGGTTAATGGATGGATCAGTCAGTGGGTGATTGGGTAACCTTTAGCTTTTATATAGATAAGGCCTTGGTAAACATTATTAAGAATAAGCTGTTAAACCGAAGAAGAGTAGGCGTTGGAAGTAAAGATCAAACAGGTCCTATTTTTGGCCTTTTTATTACATTAGTAGAATTTTACGCATAATAAGACGTTCTAATTTATTCCTCAGGAGTTAAAACGGTAATATGCGCTCGTCTTAAGACAGAATCTTTCTTCTGTTCCAATTCGATATCCACGGCCACATCTAGCTACTTTACTATAGGTACTTAATCATAAAAGTGATAGGATATTTTTTCTGTCCAATTACCTTAAAGCCAAAACTAAACCTAAAATGTTTAGATAATAATAGGTTCATTTTACGTTGTAGACAACCACTAAAAATAGTTTTTTTGACATAATAATCCACCAATAGCTAAGCTCCGAGACTTGTATCCTTTTAAAAGACTTCATTAGTAGTTTCGAATTTAAGCGAACATTTTAATTCGGTATATAAAGCATCGTAGCATTAAGTGGAGCCGAAAAAAGGCGAAATCAAAAGAAAATTTGAGCAGAAATCCTAGCAAACTCGTAGTGGAGCGGTTTTGTGGATCGCGACCCAAATCCTATCACATAAAGGAGACCATTTGCAGTACGATAGGCAGCTTATATACCTGCGAATCGAATCCTTTATAAACTTGATATTTAAAATACCTCCAATAAATTTTAAATTATTTATTCTTGGGTGTTGGGTTTCCCTGGCCTATCTCATTGTAGCAACTGAGTTGTAAGAACATTAGGCGCTATAGAGTCGTGTTATGAACGTGTTAGAAGATAGATACATAGACAAGAAATTTTAACTTAATTCTTAGAGATAACAATGCATGTGAGGTCACTTCCACCATTACCATGGTAAAGAATATGCTTGTTCGCATCTATTTAAAGTAGCAATCTAGCATGTAGGTCACTTGATATCACAACCACGCATGGACATCTGAAATCAAGCCCCGATAAAATTCAAGTCTCACTGTCACCTGAAGTTGGCCAGAGATAGTTGCTACGCCTGACGCTAAGTTGAATCGGATTGTATAAGTATGTCTCTCTTACTACACCTTTCAAATCAGAAATAGGTTATTAGATAGAAACAAGTGTAGCGAAGGTACCGCTGGAGTTAAATAGGGACCTTTAGATACTTTTATCATACAAAAATATCGATTAGGAATAATATAATGCATTACGAGTAAGTATTTTTACAACCATTTTCCGTAAATAATACAATTATTATTCACCGCAGTATCATCCCCGCCATACATGTTATTGCCTTTATATCAGCAGTGTTTGCACATAGATGATGTGATAAGCTAGACAAACTTAGATGAGGCGTACCAACTTAGTCCTCAGGGGTAGTAGTCGTCTATCTGTCGTCTACACGTTCAAGTAAACTACTTTACTATTTTATGTTGCTTATACATAGAACCGTAATATTATAAAAAGCTTTATAACATGAAGTAAATCCTCAGTTGTTATTGCATAAAAAGGCATTCGAAGTGATACTTAATTATTCAGTTTTTTGTTTCTTAAAAATGTTTTTAAGCACAAGAAACATTTCTTGATACATAGTATAGGTACTACATACGTCATTGCAATTTCGTAATAGTAAAAATCCCATCAGGTTTAAGGTTTTCTGAGAGAAAAATAAAAGAAAACATCGAAAGCTTGTATCCCCGACGGATTTAAAGCGAGAAGCCTGCTTCGTAGCGGGGCCTTACGTGATGTACTATAAATAAATAGTTTGGCCGTAACTGCCGCCTCCCGAGACCAATTAATCACGTGTAGCACCTGTGACTGTACTTTAATACCATGAGACGGACAATAGATATCTAAACACACAACTGGGTAACTAGCAATTAGATTTCCTAATTTTACATTACAAATACTTTGTTGAATTACCTACTTAAGTTGAAAATTTGTATTTATATCATATTTTATATTGGTATAATGTTATATATATGTTTTAGCTACTTTATAATATACTGTTCGTATAAATTATAAATAAAAATTAATACCTGAAAATGTGTGGTACTACATGTAGTAAACCCCATTAGGAACATTTAGATTGAATTTCTGTATGAAGTCGGTCATTATTCGTGTATTCAGAACCTTTTAAAACTAAATAAAAGCTAATCAGTCTTATCTAGTTTATTTATTGCAATAGTAAAATAAATAACATAAAACAAAAAGTAAAATACAAAGTAGGCAGCTTAGAGCACCATTCCGTCTGTTTAATTACTATATCACAGAATCCGACTGAATTTGCACGAAATCCGAAACATTCCTTCCTTTAGCGCAAATTGAAAAAGATCCAAATAAATAAGTGGGCATAAGTCTGGTGGAATATTTTCGAGTAGAGCCAGGTGATACTTGTGTCCATCTGCATTTCTGCAGCGGGAGCGCAGACGCTCGTAAATAATCCTTTGGACCTGAAAAACGTTTCAGTGAATCCAATAAAATACGTATCCGCAGAGACTACGCCGCAGTGAGCTCGTTACCACGCCTAGACGATTTATTGAGATTTGAAGGCTGAAATATTGTAGGTATTCCATTTTAAAAATCTTTTATGAAATACAAGTTTTGTTTCCCATTTGTGTTCCAGCGCCGACTTACAGCCGCCATTTCTCGCAGCTCGATTTTCTTCATAACACTTTTTCTTCGCTATTAGACTTATTACTACGCAACATTATTTTTTACTTTTCTCTCCTGTTTTTACATTTTTTATTTATAAAGTAAGTATTGGTGTATAAAGTAGATAATCTACTCTTTATGATTAGGGATTGTCTACGTAATTACAAGTTGTCGTGTCTGTAATTATTAAGGTGCTAGTAATTTACAGCGACAGTTTTAATTAAAGGAAATATCGAATTTCAAGTAAAGACGCACACAAACCAAAAGCAATAACGTCAAAAGTTTCAGGTCACGACATCAAAGAAAATAGCACTTTTTCCGTTACAATAACAGAAGGACGAGTTGGTATAATTTGACAGCATAACGACTGCCGAACTCCGTTTAGCTGGAAAATAACGAAAAGTATCGTTAGTGCTCCGCCCTTGGTCTCTTTAAACGCAGCTTATGAATATACATCAAACATACTACGATCATTCATTATAAAAGTATGTCTGTCTGTTGTCTCTCTTGTATTTAAATGTCAAATATTTTTAATTAAGCAGTTTCGTATTGAAGCGATAAGACTGAAACTGATAGGATTCATGTTATATTTTTGTCCTGAATAAATATCTATGAAATAGTGATCATATAAATTATTTTTTTAAATATGTATTTGACATTTTATAGGATTTTTTTGTTTATTTAAGAAAACAATCAAATGATAACTCGGCCAAATACCGCTTTATACAGACAAATAAGAAAGAAAGACATTATTTATATACAGCCTACTCGGTTATGGGCAATTTCCCGCGGGTTCGCTTACGATGTATCTACTGATGTGTAAAAACATGAAACATCAAAAAGAAGTCTCAATCTATTATCGTATGTATCAAAATATCCGTGTGTATTTAAAGGGTATGTGAATATGAACTCGAATAGAACATAATATAAATAATGCGAAAAAGTATCCCAATAGGTAAAGTACAGTAGTTAGGTAACTAATAAAAATATAGGTAATAATAGTAGGTAACGAATAAAATTTAATGATAATACTTCGTAAATATTCAGTCATTTTTCTTACTCATTTTAAGGTAGTTTTAAACGTTAAATATACTTATTCGATCTTATACGTACTTAGGTACTTAGTATGAAAATTAGTTACGATCAAAGACCAGACCACTTCAACAGTAGCTCTAAGTTGACTTCAAAGACATGACTTATCAACTGCGTATGGAAGCTGATAAATATAGATAGGAGATTAAGCCCACATGGTTCATACTCGTTTAATATGCTTGGTGTTCATTATGAATGTAATATTCCTTCGCAGCCTGGGGCACTTGGTTCCATGTGACATGGGACACACAATGTAGTAAAGATAAGGTGTTTCCAAGCCAGTGGGTCTATTGTCAATCTCTTACGCAGCGACATGCTGAAAGGAATGGCCAGTAGGGTAGCTTCAAAGCCATTGTGGGTAGATTAGTTGATATGTATGTAATCCGTTGCAGTTTTTCATAGTTCACTTTGTAGAAAAAGATCAACATGTTAGATAAGTTACTTTCAGAATAAATGTAGGAAATAAGTTTTTCCTCATATCGTGCTCGTTATTTGAATGTTTAACGCAAATGTATCTAATTCTAATGGTCCGTTTACGGCTACACTATTATCTTTTTGTCTGTCTATCTGAGAGGAGGCCCTAGCTCAGCAGTAAGACATCGACTGCACCACCGTCACTCCATTTTTTGTCTTACAAACTGGCATAGGTAGCTTTTAAAGATGACAAAATTATAGGTGAACGTAGTAGAACCCCATGTAGTTCGACTCTGGCGGCACCACTGCTACACCTATTTCTGCCTCATAACGGCAGTGTTAAACACTGCTGTGTTCTGGCTTGAAGGATGTGGTTAAGGAGACAGACTTATCCATCTCAGTCCTCAGGTCAACCCCAGGTATGACCTTGGTCATATCTGGAGTTGATTACAAATGTCCATGGGCGGCAGAGGCCACTTACCATCAGGTGGACTGCAAGCTTATTATTATAAAAAAAGATAATTATGATGTTAATTACAATTATTATATTATAAAAAAAGATAATTATGATGTTAATTACAAAGCAAAATAACGATGAACCATTTTTATAAACCATTCCTAACAAAACATTCGCGTTCCGAAGTACAACTTGGTATTTATGAGTGGGTGTTATTTATATCAAAGTCAATTTCCTGCGTAATAAATCATAGTAACGTATTTCGCCCCTAAAATAATCTCGGAAACAAAGAATTTCCTTGCAAGCGATAAAATGATAAGAGGAATAAAATTTAGACAGTTTAGTTCTCCTTTAGTGAAAATGGCTTCCTTTAGATAGAGAAAGCGTATAATGGAATGCAATAACTCTTGACCGGGTGTGCGAAGAAATAACAGTGTGTCATATTTCACAACCCTCCAACATTTTTATAAAAGCGAACCATCTGCTTTTGACCCCTCATTCTTTTTGTTTCACGAATTATTTCTGTATTAGTAAAAATAAGCCTGATTCATGGGTTCCCTTATCGACGTATGCGAAAACGGTGAATTTTGGACGGTGTAAAAATTATAACTTTTTTATATCGTAATGTTATGTCATGTGTATTTGATAACATTGAAATGTTATGTAATGTGTATGTATTTATTGAATGACGTTTATAAAATAGGTAACTAGGGATATACAAAATATGTTATATGGAGGAGAAATTTGAATAAAACTTTTAATTAAAACATGTGTACCTACTTAGTGTTATTGTTGTAGGAGACAAATAAGAGATTACGTTCAGGGTATGAACAAAAACGCCTCCATGAAAATCTATTTATTATTTACTCGTATAAGTACACAGCCAATCAGGTTCATATTTTCTAAACATGTAGGGTTTTTAATATTTAACATTTTCTTAATCGAACTGGGCAAATACATTTACTTAAGACGCTATAGGGATATACATATGTGCTATATGCTTTTATATTTTTGATACTTACTAAATAACCCCGAAATACAAGTTGTCATACTACCAAGTTGTCCTTACACTATTATTTCGATCACAAGAATAGCGCAAAATTCTCAGTTATTGTGTGGTATTGAATTATTCTTCGTAACGGCAAGTTTCTCCGTGTACACTTACCGACGCCTTCGTTCATAGAATTCCAGTGATGCAATTCTTTAAGAAGATTTACTCTGAGTTTGCACATGGACTGACCTGAGCTCCGACTTACTACCATGCAAAGGTGCAGGTATTCTTTTCTTGTTATTATTTAAGTCTGAGGTACAAATGCTGCGGTTCTTTAAATTTTAACTAATACATCGTTTTCCTTTGATTCTACTGATTTTATTATAATTAAATATCTGAATAAGTTTCAGTAGATATATTAGTGAAGAGAGAAAGATCAAGTTATTCTGATAGTATTTGATATAAATAAATTCTCAAAAAATTCCAGAAAGCAAAAGTTTATTGCGGTTTCCAAACACAAAATATTTAGGTATTTAGTAAAAATATATGTCTAATTGGTACAGTACTCATGTAGTTATAGTCATAGATATATTATCCTACTGACGTTATAACATAAATATTGACTATTTCTGTTAAAAAAACAAATATACGTAAAGAAATATTTTACATACCTACCTAATACATTTTCCGCGCGAAAAATGGACCACTGTTTATAACGGAAAATGGAAAGTGCCACGGGATTTACGGTGTGATGCCTCGCAATACAAACAAAACTGTCAATATTTTAGCTTCTGTGAAGGTAAAATGATTGTGTAGTATAAAGTTAAAACAAAAATATACATATTGAGGATATTATATTAATAAGTAATTTAAAATATTCATAATACCGATCACAGTAAACAAAAATAAATTTAACATAACTACCTTATAATGTATAACAAAAATAAATACACCAACTGACTAAAACGCTTACTTAAAAAAAGTAGCGAGTAGCAAAAGTTCAAATAAGCTCAAATTTTATGTTTAATACGTCTATGTCTTATAGCCGTACAAAATACTATTATTTTTAAAGGACAGGTGAAGTATATTTTCTGTACAAGGTAACTATGGACAAGCGGATCAAAAAGATTTATGTGGACAAAAAATCTTAATAGAAGGGCAACCGTTCGCTGCGTCCATAAAAACTTTGGGGAGTGAACGTGTAAGGAATAAGCGTCACAGGAGCTGGGGTGACTGCGGTCATTTCGCTAAACGAAGATCAGAATCGCAAGCTGTTAGCATAGAGATTGCGATCGAATGAAAGCCGACCGAAGTATTCCATCCCGAAATTGAGGGGCACCGAATATTGCGGCTCACCAAAACAACCCAGTTGTGATTCTTCTAATATTCTTCCGAGACACTTAGCCTCCCTTTGATTTTCTTCACGCCCTATGAATGCGAAGCCTTTATTAGATACAGTTCGCCCCGACACGTTTGCATATTAACGCAAGAAAAGACAAATAAGACGATAAGATTAAGATGTGATGCGAATAATAAATAATTGGACCGTCTTCTATGTTCGTACTTCCGTTTCCTCGATATTAATTATGTGGTCTCTTCATTTCAAAAGAAATCCGTTTTTCTGAAGCTAAAAATACCTAATATTCGACCTAAATTGATATATTTCAAAGTCATGAAGAATAATACGATTCCGCAACGAATCTATTGAAGTGGATTTCTTTTATAAAATGAATGACATAGTCAAATAAAGGAAAAAGTACGCTTTGCGAAAATTTCAAACCAATCAATTGTTTTGTATTGAGAAAAGTTTCTTTGTCATTTGATCGATGGCCTCTTGTCCATTAGGGACCTTTTAAAAGTTGTCCTTTGATTTCATTGTGTATTTCAACAATAATCACGAAGTTTTAGAGAAAGAACTTTCGGTGCTCGTCGAAAAATAAATAACGATTAATCACGCGAGAGCCTTGTTTTAAGATAAATATTATTAATTAAAGACTGACTAAAAGGGTGGGTTTTTATTTGTTTAAGGGGTTGCGCTATTTAGGTTGACCCTTCAATATTTTAAATTTGTTATTTTTGTTTCGGTAGCGGCAATCAAAGCGAAAGATCGTAAATATAAGATTAGCGGGGGTCGGCAGCGGAACGCCCGGAGGCGGCGCGCCGGGTTTGCAGAAGGTGCCAATATATTTCCTGACGCCTGAACGGTCAGGTAATTGTGGTTGAAACTTATCTCAGAGGGCGAACGTGAGCTGAATACAAAACAGTTCACAGGTCTTGTGCAAATTATAAATGTTATTCCCGACGTTTATTCGTGTTTCGCAATTGAACACGAATTCGAACGGATTTTTTTCAACGCTTCATTTTCGTTTTGGGTATTTAAATTCACATACATAACTTCGTAATTAATCCAATGCTATGAATACAAGTTGCAACTAATAATTAAAGTAAATATTAAATGTTAGTATTTCAATATTTGTTCAGACAAAACCAATGAGCCCGAGCCGATCGCAATCATGTTGTGTAACAAAGACATCTTAAAATCTAGTTTTATTATCAAATAACACTGGTTATTGTACCAGTGAATTCATTGTCTCCGAAGTATCATAGTACTTATCTATAATTATACTTAAAAATAACAAGTTTCAAATAACAATGAAGTTATATAAAATGTTATAAATATATGAAAACAAGCTAAACTCTCAGTACATACAAATTATATCGTATTCTAAAGAATGCACTAAATATATTAATTATAAAATTTCATTTCATCACCAATAAAATAATGAAAGAGCTGCTTAAATTTCCATAAATACTCAATACGAGGCGGCCTTTTTTAGTTTTTTAACGTGGCCACCAGTCTTCGGTAAGTATCAAAGGTTGCATGAATCACGGACGCAGACTTTGTTCAAGTTATTTACTTCACAGCGCACTCATTAGCTAAATGACCGTGCCTTATTGAAATAGCAATCAAAAGAAGACCTAACTTTGTAACATCGCCGACACTCAGAAAAAGTTGAAAATGTTCGCGATGTAAGTTCCTTCCATACTGCACTTATTTGGCGTATTGTTTTATACAATAAAAGTTTTGGCACGTAGACTTCGCTCAACTGGATTTTAGTATTTTACTTGGACAACGTGACAATACAAAAGTATTTTTTAGTAGAGAGCTTTACCGAGAGATTTTAGTGTAACCTATATATTTTATTCAATTGGAAAACTTTCTTTGAATAATATTTCCAACATAGACATTAAATTAAATCTGTGGTTTCTGACTTATTTAATTACTGACCCACTGACTCACACCTCTAAAAAACGTTTTATTTTAAACTATCAGGCGCTTCGGTTTCTTTGCGATATTTTTCTTCACTGTTCAATCACATACTAATTAATCTAACAACTACATATACACCAAACTACGAAAAATTAGGGGGTGGGCCTGAGATTTAAACTTCAGATCCTAAACTAATTAATCACCGTAGCAAAATACTGTGTAGCATATAGATATTGTGTTTACAGTGTCAAAAATAAGATTAGCGGTACTAACATTTATTAGTACGAAATTAACCAACCCATTTAATTTATGACCATTGCTCGTAAATAGATTTTGCTCACTGTAACTTGTTTACGTCCTATAAATTCGATTCGAAATGCAAATCCATCAATTGCAGTTTTTAACTCCATCCATCGGAGTCTGTATATCGGTGCTCTCTATAGTAACTTATATATAGATTTTGTTGTCATATTAATAATTATATTGATATTTATTTTCCCAACTTCATATGTAGTAGAACCCTTGCAATTCAAGGTCATAATAGAGCTACTAGATCTCCTAATTTACGTTAAAGGCGACTAAAAGGGAGCTTCTAGGGTTGCGGTCAGTAAGAGGGTGAGCTTAAATAACTTCGTCAGCGATTACGAAAAGGACGACAGTATATCTGGCCAGATGCTACCATAAACACCTGAAGATACGTGATGAGCGTAAGCTCGCACCGAAACATCACGACAGGGACATCGCGATCAGGGGACTATTTCGTTGGAGTTCCCGGAGCTCTCTCCACAGCGCTGAGGTAGGCCACTAAGGAGATTTTAGTTAAAAATCTGGCGAATCTGAGTGTCAGAGAACCGTGGTACATTTTGAAGACTTGAAATTATAGTTATTTGAGATGGTTTCATTGCTTAGTATCGATTAAGTGTCCAAATTTTTGTTCATAAAATTTAATTCATTGTTTAATGAATATCGGACCAACATAACTACATAACGATATAAAACGGACTTCAATCAGGACTCCTGTTTGGGACGGTTTGATTCATTTTGAGCCTATACTTTGCGACAAACATTTAAATCAGAAAATTTACTGACCGAATGCATTTCCACTGAAACAAGAACTTCAATTGATTGAATCGGAAAGTTTATTTCTTTTTAAACTCAATTCAGGTAGTATAATGAAATTTTGTATAAATATTTAACTATGATCTATAAATTGTCTACATAGAAACATGATTCACATACAAGTATAAATAAAATAAGGATTGATTTGAAATATCGTAAAATGCGCGTTTTTTTTTTAATAAATAGAATATAAGTGACACTCAAGTTGCCTAATTTGAATTGTGTTCATCATAATAAGATTTTTTGGGAAAATTAAATGTCAATAACACATACTACTTGGCGAATTTAGCTTGACAACAAAATTAAGGTTGATACACACTCTCCACTAATACTACATTGGCGAGTAATATATCTTATTACACGGTCTTGGTCTATACAAATAAATAAATTTAAAGTGTCTGTGATTTAAAAATATCAATTTTTAGTTAATACAATTAAATAAAATGTCTGTCTGTCTGTCTATTTGGATGATGTAATATTCTAAACGGCTGAACCAATTTTGACGGTACTTTCGCAGGAATATAAGGCGTTACATATGTTACTTTAATTTAAAAAAAAATCATTGCCAGCAAGCTGGTGAAACCGCTAAGGGATCAGCTAGTATTAACTAAATCTACTGTAGTAATCATACTGAAATGAAATTTATACTTTTATTGAAGCTGCAAACAACAATGGCGTCCATCGGAAGGTAAGTTGTCACTATAGCTCGCAGATATACATATTATATGTAACAAGCTTCATGTAGATTAGGGGCATTACCAGGGCCCATCACAGATGCTCTCCTGATCATTAAGATGGTCAGCTCATATGACAGTGCGCCTGCATCAACCGTAAAGCAGTTTTGTTGCTTATAAGATTGGTGTGAGATACTGGCCCATCCTCTTCGGTCAAACTCAACAGGTTCTACAACCTTTAAAATTTATTTAAGTATCAGTTTGGATACGGATCCCACTAGGTATCCCTTTGCGTCAAACCGGCATGGTGGATGCTA
>DWPV01001060.1:0-22732 GCA_018251915.1 Urbanus proteus proteus | reverse complement strand
GTTGGTAAATGATGTGAATGAATCTTTTTCCAAGATTTCTTTAGGGAGTCTATTATATATCTTAATGCACATGCAATATGGCCCAGAACTATGCATGGTCATTGTTGATTTCGGGAAGGCTAGTTTATTAGGACGTCGTTGACTATAGTTGTTAATGTCTTTCGAGTAGGAGAATAGGTAATTATGTTTTCTTACAAATTTGCAAATTTCCAAGATGTACATAGATGTCAGGGTGAGAATTTTAAGTTGAGCAAAGTATTTCCTACAACTTTCCCTGGGGTTAATATTAGTTAGTATCCTTATACACTTTTTTTGCAGGACGAACAGTTTACCCACGTCAGTGCTATTGCCCCATAGTACAATGCCGTACTGTAACCATGCGTGTGCATAAGCATAATAAGCGGTTTTTGCTGTTTTTATGTCTGTTGACTTTTTTAGTTCATAAAGCGCGTATGTAAATCTGGAGAGTTTTTTTGTAGTCTCTTGTACATGCGCTTTCCAGTTTATGTTAGTGTCAATAGTCAATCCCAGCATTTTTATGGCATCCACACATTCAATATTACAATTATTTATTGTTAGATCAATATTAAGGGGGCGTTTTTGGTGCGGTCTGAATTGTATGATTTTAGTTTTTGTGTAATTTATTTCCAGGCCGTGATCTAGTAACCATTTATTTACATTGTCAAATATTTTTTTGCAATTTTCATTGAGTTGAAATTCGCTCACAGTGGGATAGACAAGAGAGATGTCATCAGCAAACAGTACGCATGAGGTATTTACAATTTTTGGTAAGTCATTTATGTAGATAAGGAACAATATGCAACCAAGTACTGATCCCTGCGGTATAGATTGTTTTACACAAACTCGATTGGATGTAACTTCAGAAATATTTCCTGTTAGGACATCATGGTGTTCAATGACTGTGTATTGGGTGCGGTTATGTAAATAAGAGATAAACCAATTATGGGCGATTCCTCTTATTCCTATTTCGTATAGTTTGCGCAATAAGATACTATAGTTTACTCGGTCATATGCCTTGCTCATGTCCAGGAGGATACCTATCGCGTGCTTCCTCTCGTTTAACATATCCAAAATTATTTGTATGTATTTAAACACCGCTAATGTTGTCGATCTATTTCTTCTAAACCCGTTTTGACTTTCGTCTAAAATATTATATTTTTCACAGAATATGTACAGCTGTCGAGACATAACCGTTTCAAATATTTTTGAAAAGGATGGAAGTAGTGCTATTGGTCTGTAGTTTGTACAATTGAGCTGATCCCCCTTCTTGAATATAGGTTTTATTTTCGATATTTTCAGTAAATCGGGAAATGAGCCCGTAGAGAGGGATTGGTTTATTAATAACGTCAGGGGTAGTGTTAATTCGTCTACGCATTTTTTTATTAATACTGACGGGATATCATCGTGGCCGTAACTATACGTATTTTTTAATCCCAGTATAATGGTTCTAACTTCTTTTGGTTCGATAGGACGTATGAATATAGAGTTTTCTGTTTGCTTGATGACAGGTCTACCGTGTCCGGTTTTACCTTCGGTGGCTCCTATATTTGCAAAGAAGTTGTTGAAATGGTTTGATATCGTCGAAGGTTCCGTTGTCTCTGAATTATTGATATACAATTTTATATTTTTATGCCCTCTTTTGGTCAATTTATTTGTTTTTTCTTTTATAATTATCCACATTGTTCTATACACATTATTAGCACGTTTTATTCTATGTATGTAGTTTATTTTTTTTGATTTGTTTATTGCTTTTTTTAAAAGTTTTACATATTGTTTATAGTGAAAGTTTAGTACTTGATTTTTTGATTGTATGATTAATAGTTTTAATAGGCGTTTATGTTTACACGAAATTTTTAATCCGGGTGTTAGCCATCGTCTTTTGGTTTTCGCTTTTAATTTGATTTTAATTTTAGGGATACATTTATTTAAGATCTTTTGAATTAAGTTATGAAATATTGTATAGTTATGGTTGATGTCCTTATTTCTATCAAAATTTTCCGATATATTTATTTTTTGTAGTTCCGATTTAAACTTGTTTATATTATAGTCATTAAATTGTCGTTTTTCTATAAACCATGTGTCTCGTTGGTTAATTGGTTTACTCTGTATTATCAGTTCAACCCCTTTATGATCTGAGAAGCCGTGCTCTACAACATATATGTCACTTTGAGAGATTTGAAAGTTGGAAAAAAGTAAATCAATACAAGTGGAACTAGTGTTTGTAATTCTAGTGGGTTTCTTAACATTTTGTTGAAGGTTGTAGCAATGCATTAAATTTAGCAGGTCATACGTTTCTTTTGATTTTTCTAAGACATTAACGTTAAAATCTCCCCCTAAGATGATGTGTTTTGTAGAGTCTTTAACAATTAAGATTGATAATAATTTTTCCAGGGAGCTGTAGAAAATATCTGGACGTCTGTTTTTATCGGGCCAATACAGTACAATTAAGAGAAGATTTAGATCGGGTACTTCAATTCCACATGTTTCAAATATACATTCTACTGACATATCCGATATTTCCTTACGCTCTTTATAGTTTATGCTTTCTTCAAGGAATATGCATACTCCTCCGCCTTCGTGATGCTGCCGGCGATACGATGTGGCACAATTGAACCCTTCCAACTTGAGTAGGTCACTTTTTGTTTCAGTAATCCAGGTTTCCGTGAAGCAAAGCATTTTCAATGTTTTATCGACGCTCACTGCAGATTCAACGAAGTGTTGTTTGTTTTTCAGGCTTCTAATATTTTGGATAAGTATTTTTGTGTTATTAACGAAAGGAACTATTTACATCTCTATGTATTTTTTTATTTGCAGATTTGCCATGTCTAGGCGTCGTCTGGGAGTTCTCGTTGGCATTCGGAATATGAAAGGCGCTACTTTGGCTGCGTACTATGTTATTATCAGAGTTGTTCGTATCAAGGGAGTGGTCAATTTGGGTCTTTTTGCCATCAACATAGAGTATACGGTTTCTAATTATTGCATGTTGCCCTTTTTTTCGAGCTTCAATCATTAAATTTCGTAGATTTTTCTGCTCTAGGAAAGTGTCTCTGTCAAGGTATTCATTAATTGCTAATCCCGTGCTCTTCAGATTAAATTTATTGGTGAGCAGAAAATGTGTCATTCTTTTACTTAAAAGTTCAATTTTTATTGGTCTTTTATAGCCTTTTTTGCCCAACCTTGTTATATCTTCTATGTATCCACTTATATTTACGTCAAAAAATTTCATAAATATATGGACTATCTTGTCATGAAGTTCTAATTCGCTGTCTCGGTTTTCTTCAACACCGTATAATACTATGGTTTTTTGTTCCAGTTGAAGATTTTTAGTTTGAATAGAAGTACTTTGATTTTTGATTTGGTTTTGGATTATGTTCATTGAGGTTTTTAGTTTATTTTGTTCATTTTCGATTTCACTTATTTGTGTATTTAATTTGATTAAATCTTGGTTAGTTTTCTTGTTGTCTTCTGTTAATTTTTGTATATTTTCTGTTATTTTACTTTCAATCGTGGTCAAGGCCTTTAAAACTTCATTATTTATTATTGACTTAAGTTCTGGTATCAGGGATAGCCTGTTCATTTCTAACTTTTTATCTAAAATCCTTTCCATTTCCTGAATTATGATTTTAGTTTGCGATGTGGAGGCTACCTCGTTGTGATCTATAGTGTTTTTCACGTAGCTTTTGCTGTGGAATGTGTCTCCTAAGAAGCTGGTTTCGTCGTCTGATGGTAATGGACTTGTGCTCGTGGTTTTAGTTTTTCGAATGGTAACATTTGATTGCTCCGCTTGCGAAGGCTGATACAAGCTCGTTCTACATTCTACAGGCGAAATTTGTTGATGTCGTATAGGTGTATTTGTGTTTCCTGTTTTAGGTATTTTATTTCGGCAAAGGTCACAGATCCACGAATTTTGAGTAGATTGTAGATTTTTAATTTCATGTGCTTGGATGTTCGCGCATTCAGTGTCGTATTTATTATTACATAAGTTGCATAGTATATATTGGCCTGAATAAATTGGTTGAAGACATCCCGCGCATGTCTGTTTACTCTTACTTGACGCCATCTAGTGTGTAGATAACAGTTTACTAGCTTTACTAGTTCCCTATATAAGCAGTAAGCTGATGTAATAAATCGATTTCTCGTTAGATGGCGTTACTTATTGTTTGTCTTCCTCGATAGATGGCGTTGGTCGTGTAAGTGATTGATAGGGGATAATCTGTTGTTTCTGTAGATTGTGCGGTAGTATTGCAACGGTTTTGACACTCGAATATTTTGTTTGAAAATTGTTATTTTTCACTGCTGCTGCTCACTTAGCACGGATACATATAGATTGTGATCTGGTTCGAACTCACGTTGTGAATTTAGTGGGTTTTCTTTGTTTTCTTGCAGATGATGTTGATTTTTGTCAACACAAATCGTTTCACTTATTAATGACTGTAAGTTTCACAATACTTAATTTTACATTTAGATAACACTTCCACATGATAGTTACATAGTTATTAACACATTTTAACACTTTTTACTTGTAGTCTTATCAGTTATGATTTTTTGTTCACAATTTTATACGGAGCTAATGTTTACGTAGGCGCAGCGCCATCTGTCCTCCGATTGCTATTAACGATGCTATTTATATCATTCAAAAGTCCACATTATAATCGTTAAAATGAATAATTTATTTAATTATTATTTAATAATAATAGCTAAATATAAAAAGTCAACACGATAAAAAGATATTTACAAACGATTAATTTTTTGCACTGTACGTCTTAGACTTTGTTCGCGAATGTCGTGGTTTCCGAACTGTGACCGTTTACTAGACCGTTCCAAGTGTAACGAACGCTTCGGTGGCGTAACGTGGCTGTTTCATACTCCAGCGATCATATCCACTAGTACAACATGCTAGAGAATTGCACTGCCATCGATACGGGTGGTTTATATTATCAGATGCTGCAGTTTGTAACGGTGATGGAACTAGCCGTGGATTACCTTCGGAACACCATTGCGACCACCAGCAGTGTTAAGAGGTGCACTGATCGAATGTCGTAAAGGAGGTGTGGTTCTACTCTACCATGCCATTTAAAACAAAACATTAGTGTAAACATTAGCGTACACTTCACGTTATTATTCTTATACTTGTTATTTATTCCTTTCGATATGATTTCAAAAATTATAACTTCCATAGCGAACCAACTTTCAAGTTTTCACATAGAAATAGTTCGTTAATTCATTGTAATTCTCCAGTCAACAGAGGTATTGGATTCATTTGTGGAGGGTATTGAACTTAACTAACTTCGTAATTAGCGCTTCCAGGCGCGAATTGCATATATTGTAATTTGTAAGCGTTTGGAGTCTCACAAACTTGTGCAACTAAGCCCGGATCATTCGCCAGATGCTGGATATATATGGAACATAATGCCCTCCTAAAATAATACGCTCTCTTCACCTTGCACTCCTTTTATGCTTTGGATCGATCTGATGTGCACTTTGCATTTTACACCAATAACAGACTATTACTTTTATCAATACACTGTAAAAACAACGTTTAGTCGTGTGATCGTCTGTCCGTTGTGAGTTTTAATCTTAGGAACTACATAAATTATTCTATTACCGTTTTCGTCAATATGTAAATTGATTCCGAAACAAGATGCATAGATATGATTTGGTCGATTAATTGGTCGATGAATGGTTAATGGCAATAAATACGATTGTTACACTTTTCAGATCGAAACTTGTCTACCTTAATAAACCTTTTAAACGTAAAAGTTCTATTATATTTAATAATGAACGTATAAATTGAAATTAATACTTTGGTAAGGTAATTTGAAGGTAAACGAGTAAATGTTAAAAATAAAACCAATAAATGTATTACATTATGACCTACATTTAATAAAACACATTTACCTACTTGCAAATATTGACAAAACAAGACTGCGGTGCAGTTAGCTGTCTAATTTTGCTTTCCATAATTGAAAGAGACCTCCATCATCTGAGAATCTGCTGGAATGGTAATCAGTAGAGGTACGGGTGAGTTTCCAATTCATGACATATTTTTTTAAACTGCTTATAAGGTCTCCCTTAAGCTTTAAATCAGCACACATCGACTGTGGGCATATGCTGGTTTACTTTGTTAATCTGACAGACATTGGTTGGCCGATGTTCTGAGCACAAACATTAATTTTAGCTTAGAGCGTCTGTTTTCCTTAGAGTTCCTCGTCTTCGAGAATAACCTTTCATAGTACTCTACATAGTGTGAATTAGTGACTTAGAATTTAACTCGTCACGAGACGCGGTCAGTGGAGGGCACTTGCATCGCGACGGGCTATTTCTGTTTCAATGGTGCCCTCTAGGGTTGGCCGTACAACCTGTGTTTTTCTACCAACCAATTATAAGTCAATTACCTTGCAAGCGACACGCAACGCTCCGGAAAAGGCTGGTTGGTTTGTTTTGTCACGGTTTTCGTTCACCTTGAAGTTCTATCGCAAAATGTTTGTTTACTTTGACGGAATACATTTTTATTTTTGTTCAGCTCATAACATAATGCTAAATAACTTCTAAAGTGGTTGTTAAACTTTGTATTTTTTAAGAAAAAGGAAGTTGGTGCTATTTCATTTTCTCGTTATGTCAAGGTATTTTTTCTCAGTACTGTTTTCCTGTTCATTATAATGATAGAATATTAAAGTAAGGTTCTAACCGTTTGTTACATTGTTTGTTGTTAACATCGCTAGTCATCGTTATTATATGACATTTTTAAATGGGATTCGTTGAATGAACTTTAGTATTTTTCGTTATTCGTTTAGGTATTTGGTATTTTCAGTCTGTGTTTATCTATGTTCTGAATGTTTTATGCAAATAGGGATTCAAGAAATTTAGATATATTGCAAACCTTGAAATAGCCCTAGACGTTGTGCAGATGTGCGGTAATCTTGGCTACGGATTACTTAGTTTGTTTAATACAATCATTGTTAACCATATTAAGGTTTACATAGTTGCTAAATACGTTTCCTACCCTATTTTTATAATTTGCGATAATTGGTAAGAGTGCTGCTGTCAGTGAGTTTCTTCTCAGTACTTCTGTCAGAATCGATTAATCGGAATACAGAGATATGATATGAATCATTCCACGTCACCCATCTCTAGCAGCGAATGGCGGGAACAAGTGGCCGGCTTCTGACTTGCAAGCTCCACTCTCGCCGAGCGAGCCAGTCTCCGACGCGCCGTCGCGTCATACGCAAGTGTGGCGCGTTTCCATCATATCCAAATAATAAACTTTTTACATTTTTACCAAGTGGCTGTGATAGTCGATAAGTGATAGTTTAGTTACAATTATTCTCATAAGTTACCGAGGTGAGTTTTAATTTTTCGCAACGCTTGTAAGCATGTGAGGTGCAAAGTTTAACTGGACTGTAACCGTACAACGTGTTAGTTGTAGTAACTTGAAACAGTATTCCGTAATTCTTAAAGAACACGTTTCACTTATCAAATGTGAATTTTCCTTAAAAATATATTTACGCCTTGCAAGAGGCAATGCACGGTATTCCCGTGTTCGCAACGTCAGCGAATATACAAGTACCCTGACGTAGCAAAAAATATTTCCCATGTTTCAGTTGCAGTATCATATTTTCCCTTCGTTCGATTTAGTTATTAAAATATATTTGGAATTTAATTTGGAAAGTTTGGAAAATTTGAAACATGTTTATTTAACGATAAATTTCATTTTTCAGTAAATATGTATAAGTAAACCAAAATTGGATAGAATTTCTCGCTATCATTTATTATTATAAAAACTTAAATTCAAGTGAAGAATATTATTTGCGATTTATTTGTAGTGTCATGTGCAAAATTCTAGTGGAGAATATTATTTGCGATTTATTTGTCGTGTCATGTGCAACCCTATAGTTATCTGTTCGGAGACAACTTTTCAATTTTTTCCAAGACTCCGTTATCGGCAAATTGCCAAGTAAATATTTGATAATTTACCATAAACCATAACTTGATTTCCATATTAATAGATTTTCTAGCTTTACCATAAAATAATTGATTAGTTTTTAAATGGAAGTTGGATATGATCTTATTTTATGTAATGCTCGAGTTATGTAGGTAGATATAAAAAAGGTAACATTTCTTTTCTATGTTCCTTACTTTGCTCTGTTCTAGGTTAATGACGAGGTCGACAATTCCAATTTATATTACCTACATTGATTGATTTTTACAAACTTAACGGTAACGGTAGGGAGCTAAGAAAAAATTGGGGGGCGCTGATGTTCTTAAAAGGGGCGATGGGTTATTTGTTCTACTACATAATAGGTATTTTTTATCTGGGATAGATTACAGGTGTCACTTACTATTAGATGGGTTGCATGCTCGTTTGCTAACATAACGAAAAATAATAGGTTTAACTAAACTCCAGGCAAGTTAAAATTAAAAAATATATCTGATTATCAAAGAGGGCGTTAGACGAAATAAGTTTGGGAACATCTGGTTTACACTTAGTCTTTGAGTATCTCATTAAACTTTATAAATGTTTCCTTGTATTACGTACCTTAGCCTTACGAAAAGCATCATAAATACTATCCATCACTACATGTCTGCATATTGAATAATAAATTGAATTTCGCATTTAAAACTACGAGGTCGTTCTTACTGGAAGGCATGTTGTAGCATTTCTCATGTGACAATGAACGAGGCTGGACAGCTGGTGCATACTTGCGGGTGTTGGCTGCTTGCTAATTAATGCAAAAGATGAAATGCAATTCATTAAATGAAACGAATAAATATTTCAGTAATGAGTCAATTGGACTAGGGCTCATTTGGTAGTTTCTTATAGTCTGTATCTTTACAGCGGTCCTCCCTAAAAGTTATTATAATTTGATAAAAGGTATCTACCCGTAAAGGTATCTACCTACTACTGGAATAATTTACATTCACTGAGTGAAGATCCATAATTGACAGGCTCGCTCGGTGCTTCTTACATTTTTAGTGGTAAAACGACGCGCGTGACGTCTTCAAGCACATGTCACTGACATACCAAACTTATTTTGCGCGTTTACATTAGCGCGCAACTGGAATTCTCGTCATGACCGTTATGCGCGAAGATTTAATATGTGTACAATGTTTTATGACTCTCACGACCACCGACACGTGTCGGTGACGACTCGCTAGTGCGATTCGAGGTACCCGGTCTTTCAGGGTCATTGACCCAGGCACATTTGTTTAATGTCTAGTGTTTTAATTAAGACTGAAATTAGTTCGACTTTGAACTGCACTCATAAATAATGACACTTAAGATTGAGAGATACATTTGATTACACGTGGATGTCTCACAGCCCACTGCTACTAGCAATCTGCTGGAAATGGTCTTCTCTCCACAATCGAGGAGGAAAGCTAATGTATTCTGCTTGCCCTAGCGCCGCGCTACCACACGGTTGTTATGCCGATTAGTGTAGGTGGGTACGGTTGATGTTAATGGACAGTCTTTGTAGCATGTTTTTACCCATGAGGCCTCGTACAGGGTTTAACAACTACAATTCAATGAATTCAATCATAACAACCGGAATCTTTGTGCCCTTTTGATGCATGAATCATGGATACAATTTGGCTTTCACCCTATCATCTTTCCACGGTGCCCGACGTTGCTCCACTTCTTTTATCGATTGCAATGCACGCCGCGCTATCGCCAACAATAACCAACTTACTAATGTCTCTAATCACTGCTTCTCGTCTAGTTTCAAGCTACTCACACATGTTAATGGAATCCGCGTACCTACTGTACGTACCTGTGTGTTCATTTGGAGTAAATAACCTTTTTGTTAAACTTGGTGAATGATGTCATTATAATCCAGGTCTGTTACGTATTTTTGTAAGTAGCATATACGAATCGCATGTTTCTGTTTTTTATTTCACCTTGATATTTACTATAAGCAATTTATCTGCTCGTGTAACGTAACTAGATAAAAAACAAAGCGTATAAGAAGATCAGTGACTCGTGGGTTCCAGTGATCTTGATTTGTTCGAAGGTCGCCGTAGACCGCAGATTGGTTGCCTACAAGTCCAACGTAGAAACCACACAAAGAAATAGTAATTAGCAAAATTCTACGTACATTATTATCTAATTTACCACAGTCGGTGTGTGTAATCGACGCAATTTGTTTGAAGAAATTTAACAAAGCGAGAAAATAATTATAATTAGCAATAGAGATATAATTATTATTTGACATTTTAATAACCTAAGCTGGTGCATTGTGTATTATTGTATTTTGATTTGTTCATACGTTATAATTACATGTTTAAAACGGCTATAAAATAATAATATGTTCCTGTACCACCACCGTTTCACCCTCTTCAAGCATGATAGCTCTTTCTGTGATGTGAGTATGCAGTCAGTATTTTGCGTATTGTTAATTTACAGCGCTAAAAATAAATTTAATACCTGCTGGCATGACAACGCTTACAACAATCCCGATAGAATCTTCAGGAAATGTTTTCAATGATATCTTTTAAATTAAGATCTCGTATGATATTTATTTGCATTTAACGAAGTAAACGGCGCACATTCGTTTCTTATCAGTCAAGTGCGAACAATAATTCCTGGTGTGTTGCTGTGACCTTGCACTGTTAATATCCTATTGTTGTTCACTGCACTGCATGAAAATAATGCCCTTTTATCAACTTATCTTACTGCCTTTTGAATCATGAGCACAACGTAATGATTGATGATGTTTGTTTGTTAATAAACGTTGATGATTAATCAGAATCTAATCGATTTGCAATTGATTAGATTTCTATGTATGTAGTTTTAAATTATGTTATACATATATTATTGTATTGTTTAAAATCGCACTGATCATCAGTTATTAAGTCTACACGTCAGCCTCATACTTTTACCACTAAGGTAATTATTTCAGTAGGTATCACACAGTTTAGTTTTAATCAGTTCATAAATTATCCTTGCTATGAATAGTGCTTATATATACAATGCAATGTCAGAATTCTATTTAAAAAATATGCACTATAAACATAATTATGCGGGTGTAACGAGCAAGGTCCCATTTTTCTATTTAATTTTGTTTCCACTGACATTACGCTAACTTATTTAGGTCGTGTTGTTACTTAAGTAAATTTTATACAAGCTTTAATAACATGTTAATTGTATTATTTATTACGGTAATTACTGTAATTATTTATTACGGTAAAAATATACTGTTAAAATTCATACCATGGTATATAAAATGCCTGTCAAAATATACGATGAGTTTGATCATGTTTTGGGAAAAAGTACCACCGTATTTTTGGTTCCACAGAAAACGTAATATAATTATATTACGTACATAAACCTGAGTTGGGTGGGTCTATAGTTAGTTAACCTGGAATACCTATCTCGACGTTGAATCTTGCCGTAGTCCAGACTAAATCCACTGGGACATCTCCATTAAAATACTGTACAATATGCGATGGAACGTCCCATCGTAATTGGATCGTAGCTTTCTCGGAAGCGATAGCATGTGAAACGTAAAGTGTCAACATTCAGTTAACTTTAATATTGTGTAATATTCTTAACTCAGCGTTGCAGGAAGTGTATAAATCTTCAAAAAATAGCTCTTAATGACTTCTGTAGGTAACAAGATACGATAAATACGAAAAAGATAATTATGTAATTAATATATCCAAGTGCAAAATGACTAATAGCATACCAAGAATCATAAGTCACACGATATGGCAATTATCTAGCAGAATTAAGCAGCATCATGCAGTGCAATAAGTTAAATACAGATATAATAAGGTAGGCACTACTTAATAACAATCACATACGGTTTAACGGATGGTAAAGGTACCCAGTACGTCTATGTGTAAGCCGTAATTACTCTTTAGTCATTGTCTGTTTTGCCGTGCACTTGACAATGCATGACCTTGCTTCAAATCTATTCGTTCCGCCAAGTTTCCCAACTGCCCCCTACGAAGGTATAATTTGGTGACAATTGTACCTACGATTATGAACAGAGTATTAATCGTATCTTATTTGCCTGAAATTATTGTACTATGTATCGCTACTTATGATTTAATGAACTAAGTCCTTAACTTGTTATGTTTGTATTTCAACTTGGTCCTAAGAAATAGCAGCGGATCTGTCGCGTAGGTACTCCAGTAAGAATTAAAATTACTATTAGAAGTTGGAAATAGTAACGACAGTAGTCAGCATCAACAGTAGCCAGTAGTAACAGTAGAAAGCAAATAATGCATATTAATATACGTCCTAACGTAACTTTAAAGTTTTATATAATACATGCTACAGCGATTTATGCAAAAGCCAAACCACAAAATTTTTGTTTAACGCTTGCTGAGTCGCGCGAGGGTCAAGATGAAAATCGCTTTTCATTTTGTTCTTACTGAGTTTATTATATCCGAACCTTGTGAATTTATATAAAACAGTTTGTAGGTTGTTTCAGTTAATATTCTTTACGATTTTTTACGTGAAACATTAATGTAATACTTTGTTTTGTAATATATTTATAACGAGAAATTGTGGTTATCATAATTATAATTAATAGTTACATACTAACAACGCAAGAATAATTACGTGATGTGCAGTCAATCATTGACGGTTTCATAAACATCCATAACATTGCAAGGGACGATATATAAATATTATCAATAAGTTCAATAACGAATTGGCATTAGAATAAGGATTTCCTCGTGACATTTGCGATAACTTTAAAGGCGATAAATGCTACACGTCTTCCATTGGAAAGAAGCAATCTTAACTCAACTGAATGGAATAATTAGAATTACGAGCTCGCTAAGTGGAGCACTGATGAACCTTCAATAAGGTTATCAGCCGTAGGTACTCGAGTCGCTTGACTTGTGTCGCCTTGTTAGCATTAAGATAACCTCCGATAAAGGTGCGAAGATCAAAGATGATACTTATGTTTGCATCGATTATATCGTACTGAATACAGAATATACATACTCATATTACTAACACTTTCATTTCTTTCATGTGGTCTATTCGTATTAAGAAGTTAATGTTATTAACAGCCCGCAATAGTCTTTAAAATCAATTCATGTACTTGTTACTTTATGTTTTATTTTCTTATCCTTAACTTAGCCTTCTGATTTCTTGTTATGGCTACTGAACGTTTTACATTCAGATTTTATATTTCCTTTGCAATCATGGTAACTTTAACAAATTCGTGGGGTTGGTTCCTATTCCCCAATAGATAGATGCTATTCTACTTTTCGTTCAGTCAATAATGAGGTCATACTTCAGAAGAACCACAAGATCATCCAGATTTCTACTGGAGCCATATAAAATACTATGTAGTTAGTGCAAGAGTGTGTACAAAGACTAAGTTAATCTTGGCACCAATCAGGAGCACGGTACATGCTGTCTGACCTTTGCTCTTACGAGTTATATTGCATTATTTGCGCTCAAGGATCGCGAAGTGGGAAGTGTGAAACCAAATAATATCCTTATTATTACGATCGATCTAAGCAATCGGAAGAACTCATTTACGAATGTTAATAGGTGATTTCTATTATTAAAAGTAACCGGAAGAAAACAAATATTCGCTAATTTATTAGCTTGCATAAATTAAAAATTAATTCATCCTATTTCAAAAATTATCTTATTGAATGTTATAAGAGGCGACTAAGCGTTTAAATTCAGGAAATTAGGATCTACTCATATCCTGCCTTGGACTTTCAACGCTGATAACGGCTGATGAATGACTACACATATATCATGACGGTTAAGCTATTTACATAACCTTTTACAAGTTTTCTGTGACTTCTAAAATAGCTTATATTTAGTCTGGCCATAGAATAAAAGGTAATACGAAAGACTAAAGACGTATTCCACAAAAGGAAAAGCATGTTAATTTCCAAAGATGCACGTAACGTGATCAGCTAGCACTGTTCGCAACCGAAGACCCACCGACCCAGATCTTTTGCGCCATTGTATCAAAGTCCATGTTCTACATGAAGATGAATAATGTATTTAAGTCTTTAATTAGTTTGTCTAATCGTTTTTACGCTTAAATGGCAGAGTTCGTATAAGTCCTTATCAGTCCATGACTTGACATATGTCCATAATATGAGTAAGCATGACATGGCCATGCGCAAGGTGTGCCACAAGCTAATCTTCGGTACAAAGGTTTAACGTCGAATCTTTATTTCAATATAATTTATATTATTAAATTTCTCGTTATGCGTATGTAATATAATAACAAGTTAATCCGGTTGAACTATAATTCTACGAAAGATCTTAATTTTATTCTGCTCATTGTATCAAATGCGTACTTGTTATGATCACGAGTAGTAAATGCTCCTATCTAAATGTTTCACGCAATATCTCGGAGGGGTCCGTGCCGAAGTCCATGTCCTAAATCATAATCTAAACGCGGCTCGGGACGTAATTCGTATCAATGAGCAGCCGACCTTGATATTGTTTGGAGGTGAGGTCACGTGCCTGAACCAGATACAGTAAATAACGCTGATGATCCTGGTCTATTGCATTTTTTCATAAGGCTTTTATGATCTTTATGTGATTATCATTGAATGTTTTGATTTTAATTATTAAGTTAATATAACCACCTACATATTACTTACAGTAACGGGCATCGGACAAAGACTAACTAAACTAAACCAGGAATAATGTCATTAACAGCTTCAGAAGCAGTATTAAATAACAGCATCTGCTTCATGTATCTAATCTCACGAAAGTACACACAGTGGTCTGATTTCAGGGATTACCTTATCACAATGGCATGTGCTCGCCAAGAATGGCGATACGCTGACGTTACGCCGATAGTTAAATGAACTATAACTTTGATAGAACCAGACAGTTCAGAAAAAGCGGGAACAGTGCCAATTGATCCGGCAAAAATAAAAACAAAACGAACGGGAAGCGGCGAACCCGTAGTAAAATAAACAAATGGTTTATCGACGTATGTTAATGAAAATGACACACTGCATACGAAATTATGTTTAGTTTCGTTTCATTCATTATTCCTTGATGTTACAAAGTAATAATATTGTTTGTTAATGAACTACTCTATGAATGAAACCACTACTTTCTTGTGTAATGAATGAAGGTCAATGATATTAATTTTACTACTTTAAACATACCTACACATAAAACTACCTTATTTAAATACTACAAGTATATTTTTTTTGTAAATTTCTTGCTATTAAAAATTCGCAAATCTTTATCGAATATACTCCAATGAGCGTGAAAGGTATTTATGATCTTTCAGGAAAAGCTTTTTTTTGGAAAATGTCAACATAAGATAATTTTAATATTTCGATAAAGATATAAGACTACATACTAATTGTTATAAATAATGTATGGAATGACTTTGTTACTAATTAACTTATATATTTGCATTCCGGATGTGATTCAAATTATTATGTAAACTGTTTTGATGGTTAACAGTGACATAGGTTTGGCAAATCATACGCACTTCTGTTATTTACTTTAAATTAAAAATAATTAGCGTATTCGATATTATTCTGTTAAGTGATTATGACTGCAAATATAGATTTTTTTATACGTGTGACACATCAAAGGAAGCAAAGTCCATGTTTTCCTTTCTTGTCCATCGTTATTTCGTCTTTGTACCGCTACACGATTTGTAATGTCCGTGTTTTGAAACAAGGCTGTCGTCACCGCACACACAAGATATAAAGTACATGTTATCATACAGTATGCATTGCATTGTTATTGAATTTCTTTTATTGTCAATAAATAACACCGTTACACATTCTGTTTCATCATTATACGTCATGTGCATATTATTTGCTATTGTCTTAAGATGCACGTAAATTTAAAGGACTCCATAAAGCTTTTGCTCAACATGTTGGCTTATCATAAAACTCATAGAATTATTAATGTTTATTATCTGTTCATTAATTACTTTAAAATGTCACCTTTGTATTCGATTCTCGTAAAAAAATGATATGTGTGACTTGTGTTTCTTGGGATAAGGCACGCTACAATGTCCGTTTAAGATACAAAGTCCATGTTTTGATTTCCAGCTTCATTCCACAGCACGCAGTCACGAGAGTCTCGACGGGCCCTCGACAATTGTAGCGTGGACTTTGTCCCTCATTGTCCGGCTTGTTGTAGCTCGTAAGGCCATCTCCTGAATGGTGTTTTGCTCCCGATATGATAGTACGATTGATTTACGCAAATTCTGTTTACATCGCTTTATTGCATTGTCATTTTAAGTGGGGAATTTCTTTACATTTGCCGTTTTGTAGCTGCGTCACGTTCTTTGTTATCAAAATCTTTCTCTTCCAAAGTCTGACTTTAAAATAATACAACAGTGAGTCTGTTTTAGTTTCTTTTTTAGTTAGAACATACAAATGTTTCATTGTTGTTTCACTTTTAATGTAATTTTATTTTTGTTTCAGTTTTTGCAGTTCTAAATTGCATTGTTGACTCGTGTAGGTATTTGGCTGTGGCCACTTTTCAACCTCAGTATTTTCAGTTATAATATTTCACTCTGGAAACATTCCAAACATTGTATACATATAGTATTTGACAACAATGTTCGTTTGCAGCTAGTTTTAATGGAGTAGAAAATTAAAATGATTAAGTGTAAGGAGCCCTCGAGTAATATTTGCCTCTCAGCCTCGAAAGATACTTATGCGTCATTCCGTTGTTCTGTTCATTACTGTTTGTTACAAGGATTTCAGTAATTTGGGTTAAATATAATCAAGGTGTTCATTATAAGATATCCTTATATACAATTATACTTATACAAAACTGGAATATAAACTTGAAATTGTAAAGTTAATAGCTTTTATGTAAACCTGACATCACCTGAAGTAGAAGCACTAACAGTTGACCAAGTTGCTAATATTGTAATGAAATTCTTCAATTACGTGCTGCCGTTATGCAATGCTGCAATTACTTGGACTACACAATACTTTTAATGAAGTCATTTATTATTTGATTACTATTATTTCTGCTAAGTATTTTTATTACTTTTATGATGATATTCAATAGCTTTGCAAAAGTAATATTTGTTTTTGTAGTGAATTAAAATAGCGTAAGTTGAGTAATTTTATAGCGCAATATCGATAAAAGAGATTGCGATTATGTATCTAAGATTTAAATTGTCACTTTAAAAAAACATCTGATCGATATCAAAGTTTTCCAAGTAATTAATAAAAATACTTCTCCAATGAAGTCAACAATAAAAGTGTATAGGCATAATATTGAAATATCAATCAAGCCTGTGGTTCGGTAAACGTTTAACTTTCAACAAAACGAGAAACGTATTACTTGTGTAATGTGTATTATCAACAGGAAACCAAATTCTCTATTTGCTGCAAGTTTCACTTGCTGAAAATACCACTGTACCCTATTTTGCGTCGTGACACCAAAGTTTTGTAGTGTGTGGGAATGACTACACCGGCAATAGAAACATTATGACTTCGTCTGCAGTATTTGATGCCCATGTACAACAGTAGCCATTTTACACCAGTTACACTACTCGTACATTTGCAATTTCTATTACATAAGAAAAAAGTAAAAGTACGAATAGAGGTGACCCTTTTCTGCACCAATAGTCTGCGTTGTAATCCGGTCGCTAAGCCAATTATAATCATACTGCTACTGATAACAGTTGATTACCTAGGACCTACTGAGTATTGCGTTGTCGATTCATAGATCCTGTTGATTATTGTGTATTGATAACTCAATAATCCCTTCTCGTGATAGTCATGCCGCCTGAAGATTAAAGTCAAGTTTCCGGCCACGTTGTCGTGGCTATAAAAGAATTGCGATTGCTTAATTTTAGTTTAGTTGGACGAAAGTCGTATAATTGTGCGACACGAATTCTTTGTGTTCTGTGTTTGTGTGTTTTATAAGTGGTAGTGACTTAAGGCAAGTGTCCGCGTAATTACTTCATATTAAATTATTCTTATCCACATTAGCCAGTCCTCATATATTATAGATATTCATAGATATTTTAAGAACCATGCCTCAACAAACTTATATCTATGCAAAGAGGACCGTCGTACTACAATAGCTAGCATTTTACGTCGGGTATGTTTATGACTAATATTGTATACTACGAGACATATGTATGGTGAAATGTTCCAAAAAGTACTCTGTAGCCCAGTTTATCTTTTAAGGAAAATGGTCCTATTAGAATTTACCTGTGATTCAATAGTGAACTTTGTCCTGTGACGAGTCTCCTCCGACATTGCTCTTTAATCAAATATCCTGTTGTGCGCCTATTTCCTCAACCATGGAAGTGACGTGCTCGCGTCACGTACGACGATCAAAAGCTAAGGTTCTTTTTACAGAATTGCAATTTATAAGTAGTACACTAAAGGTTTTCCTTCTATCAGATTTAGCTTAAAATCTGCTAGCTTTATTTCCGCAATCCACATGTCTAGAAATTGCGTTCTTCTTTCAATGAAGTCTTTACACCGAAACTAGACTTAATTTATTCGCAAATTAATAATTCAGCGTGTAGGTGTGAATGTGTGAGGTACAATAAAGATATTTTTTAAGGTTAGATGTCAACAACCTCTGGAAAATATTTCATTCGTTAATATTCAAAGATGTGTTACTAATAAGTACAAGTTATCTGGGTTTATCTTTATTAATTGCTCAATATATATATTTTTGCAATTTTCTACAAACTTCATGATTTAATGATATTTTTATTCTTTTCTTCTTTTTATACTCTTTCTATCTCATGCATATTTTCAAATCAAGTAGTATGAACCAATTTCCTTACTATTCATTCTTGTAATATTTAAAGTCTAGTATGGTTACATACGGATCTACTGTTTGTTCTGATTTTAAGGAGCGTTGTTTCCGATTTCTTACGGCCTTGCTTCGGTCGTTTAAATGTTAATAACCTCTTCGAACACGTGTTTGATTACGCGTGATGGTCGGCGTATGTACCGGTGGATGGACGGTTAATGGGAACTTTCGAAGTAACTGTTCGTTAGTGTTTCTTAATTTGATGAAAACTTCCTTATTGATTAAATTGTCATGTGTGACGAAGTGAAATAAAGTGAATTTTATAAATCACGATTCTCAGATAAAGCGGAAAAACAAATGTTCCTCGAATGTTGCGATTACTCATCGCTAAAGGGCAACGTGTTCTTGATTTTTGTATTTTGGTCGGATGTTATTCACACTATTATCGATGTTATTGGCGATATGATAAAGTTCGTTTCCATGAGTTTCCATCGTAAGCTTATCTAGTTTAGTGGCCTTATTGTCTGCATTTTGCATATTATCATATCGGCGATCTTTCTTATTTTTCTGGCTATAAATAATGTTTTAGAGTTCCGTGCGTCTCGTTCTAAAACATCACCTTACGTTATTATATTGTCACGTCCTCCGTCTCACATGTTACTTTCCCAAATACTAGGCATCGCAGAAACTTAGCGTGTAATATTGTAATAAAATGTTTTAACCCAGACTTCCTTTTGCTGTTTCTGAATCTACATACTAACGAGTACATCTTTTTGTTACAGGTTGAAACAACACAGAAATGTTTATAGACGAGAATGAGACGTGAGTACCGTTTACATTTTATATATTTGTTTTAATTTCCTTAACTACTCAGAACAATTAAATTCAGTTACCATTATCAATTGTAACTTAAATTGTTCTACATTTGCTAGCAGAAGAGGACATAAATTCAAATACTAATTATAATTATCGTAACACAATTAATTACAATTAAATGAAATTTATTGATACATTATTGTGACATTTTAATACATATTCAGATGGGCTTCTGCGCGATAAATGGTCAGTGTAGTTACCAATAGCAATTGTCTCTTACATTTAAGATAGACTAGCGAAAGTACTAATACTACTACAAAAGTTTTTAGCGAAGATTGCCTTTTGCACTTTACTTTTACGTACTTAACTCCCAAGCTTTGTATCTTCTAAAGCACATTTCACATGTTACACGTCTTCGCTAAAAGCAGCCAGTAACCCACGTATCATCTATTGCATACATTTGTTTTACGAACTGTAGAATCTTACAAAAGTATAATACACGGATCGTGGTCACGGCGACGGAGTTTCGCCGTATGCCGCATGTAACTGGGTCAAAATATCGGCAAAAAAAAAAAACGCCTACCGTGAGTACCCGTTACATAGTAAAATAGACCTCTTTAGTCAATTACCTTATTGTCTAAGTACCTTATTGAAGACTAATTGGCAATGTTATTAGCTTTTGTAATGATACATTTTAAATTCCTTTGGGTTCCAATTGTCGGTTTGATTTGACGAAATCAATATAATCTTTTCTCACCCCTTTAATGCAGTTACCAGATACGGGTTCCCTATGAGAATAAACAGTGCTATTTGTTATTAACTGGGTTGATCCGCCCGCAGGCCTTTCCGAAATTCAAACGGAAGCCCTAATTAAATGAATTGGAACATTTTAGTGTTATATTATACTGTATTTTGGAAAGCACGTAAATGGTATTTATTTATTTAAAAAAGTGGCTACATTACTGGATAAGAAGAAAATATCAACGTTGAAAATATTCTGAAGAGTGGTTTTCGACGTCTATTAAAGATTATCTTCTTAAAATTTTAGTTCTTTGTCTAACAATATGAAGGGCTAAATTTTTTTTCATATTCCATTACTAGGTATTGGTATCATTAGTTTTATATAAAACTAGCGACCCGCTCAGGTTTCGCACAGGTGCAATGCTAATACTAAATATACTACAGAAAAGCTGATATTATTATACACATAAACCTTCCTCTTCAATCACTCTTATCTATTAAAAAACCGCATCAAAATCCGTTGTGGAGTTTTAAAGATTTCAACATACATAAGGCTATAGGCGCAGAAAAAGCGACTTTGTTTTATACTATGTAGTGATAAGGAATTCGAGTGTATCGAAACCCATAAAGCAAATTACCAAATATTAAGTAGTAACTGGGGCAAGTATTATCGGATCACGCTTATTTATAAGTGCGTGCATCAACCTATAAAGCTTATCTTAAATATAAATTTACCTAAGATCTGTTAAAGATATGGTCATTATCTGAGTAATGGGCTTAATCTCATAAAAAATAGTACATTCTATATCGTTCATTTTAATCGGATCGGGTCAAACGTTTGGATTGAATTTTGTCGTTTTGACGGAAATAATTACTAAATAATACTATAAAAATCACTTATCTGTCGAAATCTGTATTCATTAGTGGTTTCTAAATATAGGTATGACACATTTTTGATTGCAAAATATCAACATCGCCGTCTTAGGATTTCGCCACCCTTATCAACATCCCTGATATAGCTTGGGAAACTCACACGTCCGACAATTATTTTTAATACAAAAAAACTGGTGAATAATAGGTCACACCGCCTATTATTCACCAGTTTATATTATTTGTGTCATTACAAAAACCCATATATTTGCAACAATTATTCTCCACAATGGAGTTTTAAGCAGATAAAATGTCGTTTGAAAATCGCAAGTATGTGTCTGATTGTTTATAATATTTTGTAGACCTGCTCGACGCTCGTCTGATCCGTCTAAGCCGATATCAGAAGATAAGCTTATCAGTGTTACCGGTATATAATATTCGGTCACCGGCCTCCAAAATAAGTGTAGCTGTGATTCTTAAAACGTAATATCTTTAAGCTACAAGTAACTATATTCATTTATATTAAAGTTAGTGAAAAAATTAAGAAATGGGAGCGTATAGTCCGTACAGGTAAGTGTTTACCTAACTAAAACGCGATTAAGAACTTCGTATAATGTAACCATGAGACAATATGTCTAAAAATATAACCAAGAAATACTCCATCATCGTTATAAATCACCTGACGTATTTGTCATTACAAAACGATTTACGACAAAAAGTTAACCAACACCACGCGGTACTTGGTACTTTGTACCCTTTTGAGATTACTGTAGTATAATTTTCAGTCCTATTTCTTCATTCACAAAGATCACGGTCTTCCGTGAGATGTATTGTAACCACTTGTGCGGCCTCGCGCGATCTTCACGCAAAGTTTTTGTTTCATTGTTTACTTTTGCAATAAAAACTAACTATGACAAATACCACACCATAGTAAACACGTCATGGTCAATCACGTTCTAGACTTAGAGAAACCGAGCACTGCTTTTGCTATTAAATGCGTGGTTTTCCTTCAGGGTAGACTTTGTGACCTACATTCGGGAAGAACTTCCGAGACAATTTAAATATTTAAAATGTGTGTTGACTCCATTTACTGAACTGTTATTATGCGACTTAGGTTGTTAAGGATGATTTATATTAAACTTGCATTTGATGCGACAAAGATGACGGATTTCTTGACATTGTTTGCAAGAATATTGGTAGTTCACGACGACCGATCGATAAATCGTACGATCGATGCGCCGAAACGGAACGGGTCGAACGCTTTCACTGCATCGGCGGCCGTGCAACCGGCTCGTACAGCTGTTTGCGAAATACCGTTGAGGTTTTTCGTATATTGTTCTTAAACCTTGGTTTATAAGGTAGCGATGGTAAAGTTCCACGACAGTGGCGTCATTGCACTCACCACTGCTCGCAGAGACTGATTCTTGAATTATAGGCTACGATACAGCCAAGATTTTAATGTGAGGCGTTAAAACTTCGTTTACAAGCCCTGGGGGCCTACCACCATCTCTTATAACAGTATTACTTTAACCTTACATTGACATTTCGTACCACCACCGTGTAAAA